>JAYJMF010000024.1:2166654-2190337 GCA_036873715.1 Salvia sclarea | reverse complement strand
TAGCATGTATTATTATGCATAACATGATAATTGAAGATGAAGGCCCCAACGTCGAGCATTGGGATGACGATCAGGCAGCGAGCTCTTCAAGTGGTCCGGCTCAATTTAATCAAGGTGTTCCTACTGCCTTTGCGCGGTATATGGAGCGACAAGTCGAGCTCCGCGACGCAAGACAACATCTCAAACTCGAACACGACATGATCGAGGAAATATGGGCGCGTTTCGGTAGCTAAACCGTTAGTTTTTTTTTCCCAAAAATTGTATTGTAATTTTTCAAATATTCAATATAATTTATTTATTCTAATTAATTGCATAGTTTTAATTTGAATTATTATTTATTAAAAATAAAAAATAAAAAAAAATAAAATGAAGCCAAAGCCCTCCAACATGGCGGGCTTCAATGCAGAGCCCGCGAACTCTGCAACATTTTAATAAAATAATATTATTTTATGGCCTAAGCCCTCCATGTTAGAGGGTTTTGTTGCCAACATCCTAATAGAGCCACGAAATTCGCGTTCATCTTTGGTGATCAATACATTTGCAATATTATACATATTCATCCTTGACTATCGGAATGTCGAAATTAATTCGACGTATAACGTTAATGTATTAATTGAATGAATTCAGATCTCAATTTAAAAACAGAGAATGTATGACTCATCCATGCAGATGTTGCTCCGATCAACTATACAAAAAATGCAAGAAATCTAGCTAGGAGTGTTGTATATATGAAAAAGCAAGGTCCCACACCCTAATCTCCCCATCAAAACTCCCACTATACACCCTCACAGTCACAGCGCCGCCCTCCTCCGCCGCGAGCGACCTCACCGGCGCCCGGTGGCCCTCCAAAACCGCCAAGCAGCAGAACCTCCCATCGTAGCCGCGCTGCCAGATCCTGACCGTCCGATCAGCAGATCCGCTCATGAGCAGATCACGAACGTTGATCAAACACAGCACCGCCCTTGCATGACCCCTCAACGCCCCTGCCACCGCCATGTGCCCCGCGCTGTCTTCCCTCTCCCACACCAAAATGGACCGGTCGCATGAACCGGAAAATAAAACCGAACCGTCCCGGCTCAGCGCGAGCGCGTTCACAGCCGATTTATGCTTCTCCAGAGTCGCGATCGCCGCGTATTTATCCCCCTCTTTTCTCCAGACCTTGATTTTCCGGTCGGCGGATCCGGTATAGATCAACCCGTCGCTCGACGCCACGACGGCGTTGATGGCGTCGTCGTGCGCTTTGTTGATGGATTGGAGGCAGTGGAGGTTTTTAGCATTCCATATCTTGATGCTTCTGTCCCACGAGATCGATGCGATTAGATTTTCTCGGTCAGCTGCGAGGCCGGAGACGGCGTCGTGGTGCTGAATCCAGAGGCGGTGCTTGTGGCGGCGGACTTTGACGTAGTTTTGGGGGAGGATGAAGCGGCGCAGCCGGTCCTCGAGCGTGGGGAGGGTGGTGACGAGCTTGTGTTTCTTCTGGTCGTTGAGTTTCCAGACGCGGATTTTGCAGTCCTGGTGGGCGCTGAGGATTCTGCCGCCGCGGAAGGCGATGGATTTGGCGGCGCCGGCGGAGGTTCCAAAGTCATTGAGGGTGTCGAGGAGGGTGTGGGTGAGGGTCTCGTAGACGTGGATTTGATCGCCGGAGGCGGCATAGAGGAGGTGGTTGTGGAGGGCGAGGAAGTGGACGTGGGCGCGGCGGTGGGGGGTCAGGAGAGCGGCGGCGGCGGGGTTCAGGGGTGAGGAGGGAAGGGTTTGGAGGGAAGGAAGGGATGGAAGGGTGAGGAGGGATAGGTTGGATTGGATGCTGCTGTTGGTTTGGGAGTCGGAGAAGAGGGATTTTGGTGGAGGAGAGACTGTCACTGTCGGAGATGGGGCGGTGATGCCGTCGCCGGAGGAGCAACTTGATAGCCAAGGTCGGACCTTCATTTTAACTAGCTGCCGGCTGTGGATAGAGAGAGAGATTTGGAATGCTAATAAGGACTATAGGAGAGACAAAGAAAAGGTTGATCTATATACACAATAATATACATAGAGGAAACTATTTGAGTAATTAAGGAAATGTGGTAACATAATCATAATTTAATCTCAAAAATTTGTGTACACTATTATAGGGGTTAAAATTTGTGTGATCGAATAATATTTTTGAATTCAAATCTTGATTCGTCTTATGATTTTGATCCTGGATAATATAATAAGAAAACACTCTCATTTTTAATTTAATAGAATGAAACAAAAGATGTAATATAAAATGTAGGGAAAAAGATATCAAACCTCTATTGTCCGCTAAAGAATCCAACTTTTGTAAGCAGGATTGAAGTGAGCACATATCTTATTCTCTCTAATACCAATAACTAATAGCTGTGATACAAAATTTTCCAATAACAATCTTGTTAGCTTAGACGCTTTGTAAATGACATTTTCCACCTTTCTCCACTTACATATATAGGGAAACTGATATTCAATATTCTCTGATCCTATAACTAACTCCCTGATTATAACAAGATTAAAAATAATTAGTGTATTATAAAAAATTATTGTAACTTTTCAAATTGAAATAGGTAAGTTTTATAATAATGACAAATGCCCCAGTACTAGCTGAATCAGTGAATAGGCGAATTGAAATCCAAATGTATAACATTTTCAATTAGTATAAAGTATAAAAAAATGAATACAGGAGATAATTGCGATACATCATGTTTTTCAAAATTAGGTAGCTCATGCGAAAAAATATGAACCTATAATAGGAAGGGTATGTTATAAGGATTTGCTAAAAGAACTAGTACTATATATGATCACCTATTTTGATATCATCATACTATACTATGACAGTACACAAGAAAATATATATACATTATTACACTTTATTTGGAGTATATATCAAAAGTGGTATATAAACAAATTACACTTTATTTCTAAAAACACAAACAAACTACACTTTGTTTAGTGGCAATCAACATATGCTGTTAGAGTTTCCTCCTATATATATCCATGCACTTGAGCCATTAAAATTTATTTGTTGATTTGTAAATATGAATTTATATCACAAAATCATGATAAAAGTGCGAAGTTTGTTTCGGAGGGGCTACTGAAATTAATTTTCATAACGGAACACAATTAAAATATAATGTATACAATGTCAAAATGAGGGATTTTGGGCGGCATTTGGGCTTGTGCGTTTAAATAGAGAGAAATTCTTTACTAGTTTCGAGGACTAATTGCTGAGTCAATAATCAAAATCGCCGACTTCGTTCATTTTATCAACCAAGTTGAGTTTATAGTATTTTATAATTAATTTATAATCAATTGATACTAATACTATGCACAATTTCCTAGGATTAATTTCCTTAAAATTAATTAAGTATATGTATAGCGTATTTTAAATATTAACGTGGAATATTCTCTCAGAATTTGGGACTCTTCAGCGTGATCTAAAACGAAATTATCAAGGAGTTAATATGTTAATTATGTCAGCCATGTAATATTAATATACTATACGGCACAAGAATGTGCATGATCGATCAAGAACGATCAAAATAAATATTTACATAAATGATCATTTTAGTCTTATGTTATAGGAAGCGGATCATATAGAAACCCTCTGTATTCTGTTAATTAGGAACCGATCTTGTCCGTTGATTTTGATTAATGGATGACTCAGATTGAATTTTGAAATTTGATATGTTTTCTTATGCACAATATAATGTTTTTTCTATAAGATGTTTTTTATGTATCAAATAATGCTTTCAATATTCTGACGCTTTCTTATGCATAATATAATGCTTTTTTATTAGTACAGTGATGTTGGATCCTAGTTCCTAGAATGATGAGCGTTTTTAGTTGATCTTCACCCGTATGTTACAAATCATATATATGCAAAAATCATAAGCAAGTCTTTCAGATTATTATGGGTTAAACAAGAAAATATATATCCGCACCCTTTTTCAGGTAATATCCGCTCTTTTTTCTAGGCAAATATATCCGCTTTTCTTTTCCCCTTAAGTAAGTTTGTTGTATAGGATTAGGGATGACAACGGGTCGGGTTTCCGTCCGAGGGTATCCGCACTTACCAAATCCTGTTGGATTGGTGGTAATTATGAAATGGATTTGAGGCGGATATGGGTTTGGAGACTAATACTCGTGACGGGTTTGGGAAATTAGCTATAGATACTCGCTACCCGAACCCGTTTATATATAATATAGATTTTATATTATATATATATATATATATATATTCACTTTTATATACATAATAATACATTACATATATATTACATATGCTCCTCATATGTAACGTCAAGTCTCAATTCATCTCTTAACTTATACTTTTTCTCATGTGATAATTAATTTATCCAAAACTCTAAACAATTTTAATTTTTTATCTGCTTAATTTACTTACTCATTTCTTTTCTTTTGTAAAGAATACGTTGCAGATAACTCTTCTCTTCCTACTGGGTACGATTTATTATTGGGTCAATTTGAATTTTTCCAACATTTTCCCTTTGAATTAAAAGCTTTTGGTAAAATTTATATACTTTTTTGGTTTCTTGTTTGTTATTTTGAATTTGTTTATATTCACAAATTATAGGTAATGTACGTTAATTCGTCTTGTTATTATATTTCATAGTATTATAATTTTCATTAATCGATCATTTTGTATTACATATCATGATAGTTCATATTTAATCATTTTATAAATCTAAACGAGTTTGGGTGGATAATTAGCGAGTATTATCTAATGAATTTGGGTCGGGTATGAATTATAAGTTAATATCCATAACGAGTATGAGTCGAATTTGGGTTTGAAAATTTTAGACGGACTTGGATTTGAAAAATGCTTAATAGATGGGTACCCGACACATTCCTCGAAGAAAATATTGATATCCAAGAAAAAGATGACCTAAAATAATGAATAAGGGATGATATTCACATGAAGCGCAGTTTTTAAGACATAAAAAACTGGTTTTGATTGGTAATTACAAATTATTCCATGACAAAAGATTCCGGTGTCCCACTTGTCCACCAAATTACATATCCACATCAAATAATACTATTGAAATAAATTAAATCACATTCACATCCGGGTATGTGATTTAAGTGCGTAATAATTTAACCGCACCAAATTACAGATAGCGAAGTGTGAAAATTTAATTCTTCTTGTTAATGTCAATTTAAACAAAAGTATTACGTAACACATGAATTCATACCTCAAAGACATCTAAGTTTTTGGCTTAGTCAAAATGTCTGCCGTCTCGAAACAATATATAAAATAGATTGTTTATATCTGAGCAGTGAACAGACCCTTGTCTGAATGTTTAAAACAAGAATAGGTTTCTTGAAATTCAAATCAGACAGCAATGTTTATAATCGTCCAAAAGATTGATCTCAACATCAAATACTAGTCAGCATCGACAAATTATAATGTTGTGGAACTTTACGCGTCTTAGTCAAACCTTCTTCTGTGGCTTCAACGGTAAAACAATGATACCATCTTGCTATATAAAGCAATATATATAGCAGCTATACAAATTGAAATTATTTTCTCTTAAAATGAACCACTATCATATCATGATGATGATGATGATGATGATGATGATGATGATGATGATGATGATGATGATGATTCAGTAAATTTTAACATTTCCTCGATATACGACGACCATTCGTAGATAGAAATATGAGAGTTTGTTTGATGTATTGCAAATAAGGGATCTATTTTGATGATCAATTCATGATATGAAAGTTGGATCATGTATATCTACCATGTACTTAGTTTCTTGCCTTTTATATCATATGCAAGTACATAGCTAGAGCAGACCGGATGGGATTCTATATATGTCCCAAATTCTTAGTGTTCCACTACGAATTTCGATAGTTTTAATAACTCTTTTTTGTAAAATAAAAATTTATTATTATATAATATATCATGACTAATATTTATAATAAAAAAATAGAATTTTAAAGAACCATATACCATGATTTTGGAAAATTAACCAAAATAAGTATATTTTTTTTTAACCTAAATATTCCAAAATCATGGTACATGATTTTTTAAAATTATATTTTTTTTGCTATAAATATTAGTCATGATATATTATGTAATAATAAAATTTTATTCAATAAAAAAAAGTTATCAAAACTATCGAAATTCGTTGTGGCATACATATTTTTTGGGTCGACTCTGTTGATTGTACATGTGCGAGAAATTAAAGTTCATACACAAGCAACAATACAACAGAATTAAGGATATAAATCCTTCATCAAAGGTTTGGTTATGCATACCACCATCATCACGAAGTTGATGAAGAAGTAATTAATGCTGCAGCTTGACTAAAGAATAATAGAAACCAACATCTCCAAGGGCGATTAGATGAGAGTGAGTTCCTTGTTCAACGATCTTGCCATTGTTGACAACTGCGATGGTGTCGGCCATTTGGATGGTGGAGAGGCGGTGGGCGACTACAACGCTAGTTCTACCCAGCATCACCCTGTCTAGTGCTTCTTGCACTACATTCTCGGACAAGCTGTCAAGAGCGCTGGTTGCCTCATCGAGAAGAAGGATTTTAGGCTTCTTGAGTATGGCCCGTGCGATTGCTATTCGTTGCTTCTGCCCTCCCGATAGCTGGATTCCTCTGTCTCCGCAGTATGTTTTGTACCCATCTTTGCTCGAACTGAAAGATAGCTTCATTTCTAAGTTGTATCCTAAACAGTTACAGAAGAAAAAAGGATTTATAACCACACATTACTTACCTTATGAATTCATGCGCATTTGCTAGTATTGCAGCTTCCTCGATTTCAGACTCCGTCGCGCCATCCCTGCCGTAGGCTATGTTTTCGTGAATTGTTCCTGCAAAAAGTGCTGCTTCTTGGCTCACTAATGCAATTTGCAATCTCATCTCTCTCAAATCATAGCTTCTGATATCTCGATCATCGATCAACACTTTCCCTTTTATCGGATCATAAAACCTCTCGATCAACGCCACGATCGTAGATTTCCCACAACCACTATCTCCAACTAGCGCAACTGTTTTCCCGGCCTCAATCCTGAGGGAGAGTCCCTGCAGGATGGGGCGTGCAAGTCGCGACGGGTACGAGAAATAAACGTCGTCAAACTCTATTTTACCATCCAACTCATCTACTTTCGACCCTTCCACGTTATGCATCTGGCGGGCTAAGACTGCCAAGACAGAACTCACTGCACTGCTGCCGTTGGCTATGTCGGCTGACATGGCCCCCGCGTCGGCAATAGTCTTCCCGGTGCTCATCAGTATGAAAAAGGCGAGGAACAGCTGCCGTGAGCTGAGCTGTTCCTTCCCCATCAGGGTCCCTCCATACCAGAATGCCAGGGCCACGCTGCTTGTGGTCAGGAACTGCGAGGCGCAGAGCCCCGTCCCTGAGATCCAGGACTGCCTCTGGCTCTGCGCCCGCGGCCCTGCCAGCGTGGCCTCGAACATGGATAAGATCTTTCTTTGTGAGGAGAAAACGGTTATGCTTCTGTGGAGTATCACTGCTTCGCTTGCTCGTTGGCTTCCTTCACTTTGTGCGTCTTGTGCTCTTACCGACATCTGCTTCATTAGAACAGTTTTCAGGTAGAAACTGATGATAATGAGAGGTTGTATTGCGATCAGCACGATAGCGAGCCTCCATGCGATTACTAGGCCGAGGACAAACGAGAGGAGCGCGTTCGTGGTGACCTGGGCCAGGAGAGACATGCGGTCTCCCACGAGTGAACGTACCATGTTCGCCTCCGTGGAAAGCCTGGAACAGATTGCAGCGCTGGTGTTGGCATCTTTCTCAAACCACACAATCTCGAAGGTTAGGATTTTTTCTAGGAGCTTTATGCGAAGACGCTTGGTTAGCTTCTCTCCCATGATTGCAAAATTATGGTGCTGGAGTATGTTGGAGACCAAGGTTGCAAGTCCAAGGCTTAAAAAAATAAAACAGTAGAATCTTGTCTCTGATTTGATCTTCGAAGGTGTGGGCTCGAAGTAAGCAGAGACAAGAGCCCCCATGCAATATGCATTGATGGGTTGGACTGCTCCAAATCCAACTGCTCCTAAACACCCCAGTAGGGTTCTCTTCCACTCGGGTGAGTTCATCTGCAGCAACTTCCACAAGGAAAAATCTGGAGGAGACAAAACATCTGAATTGTCTTCTCTTCCGTAAGGGGCACTGAAGGACGAAGCTGGGCTGTTTTGGATAGACGAAAGCAGGCTCAAGGGCAATGCAGGCGCCAAGGAAGAAGCAGGACTGTTCTGTAGGCTCGAACCATTCAAAGATCTTATGCTATGGGAACTCATCAATCTCTGTGGAATATCACATGTCTCCTCTAACGTGACCTCCTTGTGAATATTCATCATTCGTCTGTAGATCCCGCCTTCTCCATCGTTGATCTGCATTAACTCATCATGGCTACCTGATTCAGCAACCCTTCCTGCGTCCAGAACCATGATTGTGTCAACTGTCCGAATTGAAGAAAGGCGGTGAGCGATAAGTAGTGCTGTGCGGCCTTGTGCAGCCTGGTCGATGGCCTCCTGCACAAGCCTTTCGGACTGTGCATCAAGCGCACTCGTGGCCTCATCGAGTAAAAGGATTCTTGGATCCCTAAGCAAGGCTCGTGCTATCGCAATCCTCTGTTTTTGTCCGCCAGATAACTGAACACCCAATTGTCCTACTTGCGTATCGTATCCCTGAGGAAATTCAACGATGAAATCGTGTGCGTTTGCAGATTTCGCTGCAGCTATGATTTCTTCAAGAGAAGCATTTTCTTTCCCAAACAACACATTTTCCTTTATAGATGTGGCAAACAACACGGGCTCTTGGCTTACTAGCCCAAATTGAGATCTGTACCATTTCAACTGGAGTCTCTTGATTCTGTGGCCATCTAATAGGATGTCACCTTTTATAGGATCATAGAATCTCTCAAGCAACGACACGACTGTCGACTTCCCAGAGCCACTCCCTCCCACAAGGCCGACTTTCTTACCGGGCCTAATCTTTAAACAAAGCCCTTCAAGAATGATGTCATCTTTTCTTGACGGATAGCTGAAGTGAACCTCTCTGAACTCAATCTGCCCCTTCACTGCAGCTAAGATTGTCCCATTTTCGTCTTCAACATCTATTTCAGGAACGCGGTTGATCATCTCAAATATCCTCTTCGATGCAACAGATGCCTCTGTGATGTAAGGCACATTAGGTAGAGCAGTCATGCAGCTGATACCTCCAAGGATGATGCAGGTGCCAGCAATGAAGACACGGCCGCCATTTTCACCCTTTTCTGAGACGAGAATGCCCCCGACCCACGACTGAAACGCCCATGTTGCAAACATCATCCCCATGCTCCCTATCATGTAGCCTTTCATCAGCCCTTGCTTGATCCCAAGCTCCGTGCTTTGTTGAAGTGCAATACTGTACTTGTCGACTGTCTTGTGCTCAGCTACGTACGAGTAAACACTTCGTATGTTGGATATCGCTTGCTCCACAACATCACCTGCCACGCCATATGCGTCTTTACTCTTAACTCCTATCTCAGTCATCACTTTCCCGAATGCCAAAACTGGGACGATGAAGCTGAGCACCAGAGGGAGGGAGGCTAATGCCAGCCGCCACGAGAGTAAGAAGGCGACTGCAACGCCAAACACAAGTGAGCAGAACTGCACGAGGGAATTCGGTATCTGCAAAAAAAAAAGAAAAAGCAGGATGATAAGAGCATCCACTATGTGGGAATGTTTTGGGGAATATAAAGGAAAGTACTCATAGTGCGAAAGTTTTAGGGAAAGTAAATGGAGGAGAGAGAAGATAGAGGAATCTATTTTACTTCCCAAACACAAAATTAGATATGGGTTCCACAAGCAAATTATTTTTCATTTCTATTTCTTTGTTGCAATTGTTTTGACTGTTTTATTTAATATTTTAAATATATAAATTGTGTAAATATTAAAATATATACATTTATGATGGAGTCCATATAAAAGAATTAAATAGTGGAGAAAATTTAAATTGAGAAAGTTATTGAGGCAGTATAAAATTTGTCAAACTTTCTGCACGCACATTGGATGCTCTAAGAGCCTATACTTAAATAGTGCCAGCAAAGCAAAGAAAGAGAAGAAAGAAAAAGACCTTGTTAGCTATAGCATCTTGAATGGTGTGAGCATCAGTTGATGTGTTTGACACAATCTGGAAGGTTCTAGATGAGACATCTTCGTTGTCGAAAAAGCCCACTTCTTGTCTGAGAACTGATCTCAGGTATGCCACCCTCATTCTTGATGTCTGCCTCTCTGCACTTCTTGTCCAGCAAAGCCCTTCTGCAAATTTTCATATTCAACTTCGTAATTAGTTCTGTTGCCACCAAAGAATACCAAGTGTTGGGGTTCAAACCTAACAAACCACAAAATGCAACAGCTACACCAACATAGAGCAGCCTGAGAGCATACTGCACAAGATTAAGAAATAAAAGCATATGTCATACAAGGCAGAGTTTAAAATCTTATGAAACATGAAATCACACCTCATTCACGACGTGGTTGGCAATGGACTCATCAGCGCTGCCAAATGCGTCTATTGCTCCGCTCAATATATACATGGTGACAGGAGACACCAAGCCTTCGCCCACGCTGCCAACTGTGCCAATCAGCATCAGTACTTTGTCAACCCCATCAGCACACCTGAAAAGGCCTCTCATTTTTTCTTGAGATGCATGTAAGTGTGTGATGTTCAATATGCTTGATTTATACAAATAATGATCACATATATCTCACTCTATATTGACAACTTCTTTGTATGGAAAAAATAAATAATGAAAGTGGACACATCATATGCAGGCTTATGGCTTATGGCTTTGGCTAGATTGCAAGAACCTTGCTAACATGAAGACAAATGTTTTGAAGTCAATTATAATATATGTGGACACATCAATCGATCTGTCCTCTTCTTCCTCATATTATACCCTCGCGGTGTGTGTGTGTGTGTGTGTGTGATCCATAAAATGGTAAACTCGATTTTTTCATCATGATACTCGCAAGATTACATCTTTTATTATATTCTCCAACAAATGAAAATTTCATCTTAAAATTCACCATCGCCTAATTTGTTTTTCTAGATATATACATACTTAGCCCCACATAGAAAAAGAAAAAAAAAAAAATCAGCAACAGCTTACATAGTCTATAAGAATCTTATTTCGGATCTTTTAATTCACAAAACTTTGACTAGGTTAAATCCAACTGCAAAGAACCAAAACTTGAACATCAAGCTGTTACATATGCACATACAGTTTCTTCTTTTATTTATATAATATTTGTATTTGAGAAAAAAACAAATATTTCAATTTTTAGAATGTCAATTTCCGGCCTAAAAAGCATATCATCTCCACAACAATATATTTAAGGTTGGAAAATTTGTTTCGTGATATCCCAACTGTATTGATTTTTTTGCATTTATCGTATACAACTTTTATAATTCTTCTTTGATTTTGTTATGTTTTTTAAAAAAAAAAAATTATTATAAACCAAAGAAAGGAAAAACCCACTCACACACTACTCTAGGGTAACTCAAACCCCGACCTTTTGGTTGGAGGGGAAGCGTCTTATCAACAGACTGTGCTTCATTGTCAAATTTGATTTATTTTAAACAGTTAAATATTGGTCTCATAAAAAAAATGTTGGTGCTACTAGTGGTAAAAGAAAAAGAATAGCACTATCACATAAATAGTGTTAAAAGGAAAATGATATGTACCATATCATGACGTGAACTATAAGATTTTTGTTAAGACACTTCTTTTCAAAATCTCACTAATAGTTGAAAAGGAAAATATCTCACTAAGGACGAAAATTTACCCCGCGGGTACATCTCAATCATCAATAATTAATAGAGAAAAGGGTCAATTAAATCACCAACTACACCCAAAATCGCAATTATAACACGACATTTAAAAGTTGGCAATTAAATACACGAACTTTCATTCTTTTGCAATTGGAACTCAAGACCTGTTTCCAGTGACAGGAAATCTTACGCTGACATGGACTAAAAATATACCACGTAAATTAACTTGACTGAAAAATAAAATAAAATACCTTTAATAAAATTAAAATTAAATAAATAAATAATAAAGAAAAAACTTAATTACATCCCCCGCATCATTCCTCCTTCAACCTGCAAATCACGAATCCACCCCTCTCTTTGCCAGCACTTTCGCCGCATCAACCTGCAAATCACGAGACCCACGTTCTACCTAACTGAACTTCATATATATGTAGGATCAAAGATCGAACACAGGTTACACAGCTATTGTTTACATACTATAAAATCATTAAAAAAACTCTTATCCCATATGTATGTATATACCTCACATTAAAGTGAGAGAAGAGAGTTTCATTGGCATTTTAGATATATCTATCTTATTTTCATTCAATGGTTGTCCCATTATTATTTTTAAATTGTCTCAATCACTTATTAGAATTATATATTGTATTTAGTATTAGGTTATTATTAAGTTTGGTAATACTTGAAGAACAAGTATATTCTTATATATATATATATAGGTGCTTCAATTGAGAGAATAAATACACAGAACACACAGTTTATTAGCCCCATAATATGTTTATCACATATACTTTAACATGGTATCAGAGCCATAAGATCTAGGGACTTAGGGTTTCTCTAAGCGCAACCAACGGGAGGTGCACCACCGTTTGACCAATGAATTTTTTTGTTCAGAAATTGTTTCTTGTGCGCCTAAGTTGTCGGAATTTTTCTCAGGCTGATCTTGTTTGACTCATTTTGACACCATCTATCGATCTTGTGTACTGGTTTGGATCAATACCTGTTGGTATTGGATTCTGCTTTGGTACAAGTTTGACTTTTCTTTGGAGTTTTCTTTTTCGGTTGGAGTTTTTTATTGTTTTGTTTTGTTGCTTACATCTTGTTTAGGGCAAGTTGTTTTGATTGGTTCGGTTAGCATCAGTTTGGAATGCGATACCATATTGGAATAGGTTTGTATCGTTTTGTTGGTTTGTTACATCTTGTCTTGGGTAAGATTTTTTGATTGGCTTGGTTAGCATCAGTTTGGTATGTGTAACCATTTTGGAATAGGTTTGGATCCCGTTTTTGGTAATAATTTTGGTTTTGTTAATTGTTTTATGCTTTCTCTTTTGTGGTGGGAAATTATGTTTGAGGGGGAAAAAAAGATTACCGTTCTTGATTTTGTGTTCGGTGATTATGCAAAGTTTCAAGAAATTTGGAGGTCTCGACCTAGTCTGGCATTACCGTTGTTGAGTTGAAATCTCAATTGAAGTCTCAAGAAGATTATTGATGAAGGGAATTGGTCTCAAGAGAAAGAAGATTATTGATGAAGGGAATTGGTCTTCGCATTTTGAAGGGACTTTGTCCATATTTGTTTTGTTTTAGTTGTTCAGTTTTAATTATTGTTTTCTTTAGATAAGTGAGTTCTAGACTTAAGTTTTGAGTCAATAATTGATGCTTCCGTTTGTGACAAGTTAGAACATGATTATCTATATTCTAGTTTGAGAGGGAGTATTAGAATTATATATGGTATTTAGTATTAGGTTATTATTTAGAATTATATATGGTATTTAGTATTAGGTTATTATTAGGTTTGGTAATACTTGAAGAACAAATATATAGGTGCTTCAATTAAGAAAATAAATACACAGAACACACAGTTTTAGCCCCATGATATGTTTACCACATATACTTTAACAATGACATCCCCATCAATTGGCACTACTTTAGTATCCATTTTACACTAAAATAGTGTAAAATGGAAAGTAATATCATATTAATCTACAATAGTCAACTTTATATTTCACTCTTTAATATAATATTCCCTTTCTATGTCAATTATTATTGAATTAAATTTTAATCTAATTATTGTTTGTCATGTATAGTTAATTATAATATTTATATTTAATCATATTTAGAATTAAATATAATTTAATTCAAATATTTAATAAAGTGCTACATTCAAATTTTGGATAACGATAATATAAATAACAATACATAATGCGTGACAAACATAAATTACATTATAATAGCGACTAATTTTCACGATTTGAAAATTCCTCCCACAAGTGACTATCAAAATGAGTGGCTTTTTCTTTGATTTTATATTGTTGTAATTTAATGTTATTGTAAGAATCATATTTTAGTATAATGTCATTTATAATTTTGTACTACTTTTTAGCGTGTTATATTTTTATTTTATTTTATTTATTTTAAAATTTATAGTATAATACTCACTCCGTCCACCAAGAGTATATCACTTTTGTCATTTCGGACGTCCACCAAGAGTATATCACTTTCTTTATTTGACCTATACCTCACACACACTCCTTATTATTCAACCCTACTTTAATTCAATATTTACAAAAATACCTACCATTCACCCCACTTTTTATCTTAAAAGTCAATAAAGTGGGACCATTTCTCCACTCACTATACCATTTTTCCACTTTAATGATTGATAATTGATAAATAATAATTATAATTACATAACAAAAACATAACATAAAACAATAAAAAAAGTGATTTAGAGTGTGAATATATAATGCCACACTACATTTTTTTGAGACCAATACCATACTACATTTAGTGTTGCAATATTCATATTCCCTAATTTAATGTAGCATTTTTAGTGTATAGTTGTCATTGGAGAGAAATTTCCACTACTTTAGTGGATTAGTTACACTAAAATAGTGCATCGTCCCAGATGATCTTATAACAAATAGTTTCATTCACGTCTTGCAAATGTCTTATTTTATTTTGTAATTGTCTCATTTACAAATATAAAATCTTATCCACATATTAAAAGAGTCTCATTTGTATTAATTAATTATCACCATTACCCAATTCCACAATTAAAAAATAAAAATAAATTAAATTGCAATTTGTCAATAAAACCTCAGAGGTAATGAGACGCTGTCGTTGAAGGAGGGGAACACCAAAACGTCGTCGTTGTGTGACATACGTCATCATTATATAAATCAATTGCGGTAACAATGGCCAAATTAACAGGTAGTCCGATTTCAGCTATAAGAGCGAGAGATTTCCATTGGTTCTCAGAAAATCGTTGATTTTGCTGCAATTTTTGAAGATGGTGAAAGTTGGGACGTTCTTCGCTATGTCATTTGGAGCCTTTCTTTTCTGGGAAACAATGGACAAAGTCCATGTCTGGATCGCTCTTCACCAGGATGAGAAGGTATTTCTTCTGCACCCTTGAGTATTTGTTAGCGCGAGGGTTTTTCTGATTTTATGAGTTTAATGGGTTGATTCTGTTCGAGAAGGGAGAACTTTTTGTTTGTGTTTTAGGGATCTGCGGGTTTGGGAATCGGGTGATATCGTTGCATATAGGGCAGAAAAACGAGTAATGCTGTCGAAATCAGAATTTGGGAATTTTTGTGGAGATTTAGATTCTATGATAATTGGGCATTTTTCTGTTTGGGTCAAATTGCATTTCGGTTCTTCCATTGGTTGAGTGAATAAATTTTCGAATAACAACTAAGAATTGTTTCTTATTGAATTTTTTGATTTCTTCTTTCCCATGTACCTCCTGGATAAACTTGTTTAAGATTACTTTTCTTTTACTGACTTCGTTATACACAAACATACTTTTTAGGGTTCCTAGAAATTACTTGTTAATGTACCTGTGATGTGGACGTTCTGGAAGCTGAAGTTTGAGCTTCGGAAATGTAATCGTTTAAACTCCCACTGCAGATTAGCTACGGTTTTGCATAGTGAATGCTGTCTTCTGAGAATTAACATCACATTTTGGGAGTTAAACTCTGTCGTCTTTCATGTGGATTCTGGTTGAGCTTTCCGCCTTAACTATTCTGTATTGAGTTTGTATTTGTTACATGGATGCATGATCATCGATTGATTCACTGCAAATTGTATTTGCTACCTGGAAGCATGATCATTGATTGATTCACAGCAAAAGTGTTGACTCCTTTCTCTCTTGATGTTGCTCAACTGCAGAAAGAGAGAATGGAGAATGAGGCAGAGATAAGGAGAATGAAAGCGGATCTATATAAGCAACAGAGAGAGAAGGATGCTAGTGCCTAAACCAGATCGTCATTGCTGCCGTGGTCTATCTTTCTCTTGTCATTTTTGAATTCTGGCAATAATGCCACCGACTGTATTCAGATAAAGTATGGATCTTGTGCCATACATGCAATTGACACCAACGTACACTTTGATTTGCAAATTAAGACGATTTGCTAGGAATATTGGTTGGCTTTCTTTTTTACAGTTTTTGTGCTTCCAATCTATCATCCTCAGCAATTGCTTTTAGTTTCTATTATGGTACCTTTTGTAAAACTTGTGATTGATCCACGTCCTGGTGTAAAGCGACTGACCTTTGTTACTTTGGACTTCTTTGTTATGCTTGGTAGTGCACTGGTATATTTTGTGTGGGCCTGTGTTGTTTGAACTTCGGGATTCGATTGCTTATGTTTTGGCAGTGCACACGGACACTTTGGCTGCTTTTTATAGGTGTTCTGTACGTTGGGAGTAATCGAGCAATATGTTCTTTAGATGTTATATAGGAGCATAACATGTCTAAAAGATGAACCAAAAACAGGTTTCTTGAAAGGCCATCGTGAAATGATGGCCTCTTCTCCTGTTCTTGTTCATAATCCTTGTTTCTGCCATTCTATTATCTGTTCAAAATGAACCATTAATGCTATGTGATATCATAGCTAATATTGCAGATAATGTTTGAACATAAAAGTGAAACTGCATTCCTAGAAGGCATTTTTCTCAATGGCGAATTCACATTACTATGCACAAGGATTGTGTTGAAACTTGACACTCAGGTACTGGGATGTTTGTAGTTTATCATATAACAAAGCTAAATATCTGATGAAATTTCTGTATGAAATTGATCTCTTGCTAGATTGAGCATAACTCAATGTTAGTATGACATAGCAGTGAAATGCATCAGTGTTTTGCTTCTGATCGTCCTTCCTATATCTGTGTATATAGGATTAGGATTGTGAAGGATAGCGCCTAACTTTTAGGCACAAGAAAGGGTATGAATTCTTACATTGCTTCAGTTAAAGAATGTGCCTTATAATATGCTGGTAATAACTCTTATGGGGAAGTAGCTCAGAATGCGACCCTTCTTCAATAATCTTCCCATTCTTAATAACTGCGATAGTGTCAGCCATCTGTATCGTGGATAATCCGTGGGCAACTATGACACACGTCCTGCCAACCATCATCTTGTTCAATGCGTCCTGGACCAAATTCTCCGACATATGCTATCCAGAGCGCTGGTGGCCTCGTCAAGAAGGAGGATAGATGGATTCTTCAAAATTACGTCACCAAGTGCTACCCTCTGCTTTTGCCCTCCTGAAAGCTGGACTCCTCTCTCTCCACAGTAAGTTTCATAGTGAGCTCAGCTGCAGCAAAATTGATTTTGTCAAGCTATTTTAGCGAGAGAAGGAGAAATATTTTGTACCTTATGAAGTCATGAGCATTTGCAAGTATTGCTGCTTCCCTTATTTCAGCTTCTGTAATCTGTAGCATCATCTCTGCCATAAACTATGTTTTCATAGATTGTACCTGCAAAAAGAGCTGCTTCCTGGCTAACTACTGCAATGTGTGATCTCAGCTCTCTCAGTTTGTAGCTTCTGATATCATGATCATCAATCAGAACCCTTCCTTTTACTGGATCATAGAATCTCTCGATCAATCCGATGACAGTGGATTTGCCACTGCCACTCTCTCCAACGAGAGCCATCATCTTTCCAGCTTCTATACTGAGACTGAGGCCCTGAAAGATCATCTGTCCCGGCCTTGATGGATAGTAAAAGTAAACATCATCCAACTGTATCTTGCCTTGCAGAGTTTCTGTAATGTTGACTGCTTCAGGATTGTCCAGTTCGATCTTGCTTTTTCTGTCGAGAACCGCGAAAACAGCACTGACTGCGCTGCTGCCTTTCGATAGGTCTGAAGCCATGGTTCCTGCATCTGCAATGGTCCTACCGGTGCTCATCAGGATGATGTAGGCGACGAAGAGCTGCTTCGTGCTCAGCAATCCCTTCGACATCAGCATCCCACCGTACCAGAATGTTAGAGCAACGGCAGCCACCGTGAGGAACTGCGAGGTACACAGCCCCACCCCTGAAATCCATGACTGCTGTATGCTCTGTTTCATCGGCCCTGCCAGCGTCGCTTCAAAGAAATCAACGATTCTTTTCTGAGAAGAGAATGCAGTTATTGTTCTGTGGTTCACTACTGCTTCACTTGCTAGCTGGCTGCCTGCATTCTGTGCTTGCTGTGCTTCTGAAGACATTTGTTTCATCAAAATTGTTTTGAAATAGTAGCTGATGATGATCAGAGGCTGTATTGCAATTAAAACTAGTGAGACTTTCCATGAGATGATCAAGGCAACTGTGAAGGATACAGCAGCATTTGTGATGACCTGAATCAGCAGCGACGTGCGATCTCCTACAAGAGACCGAACCATGTTGGCTTCCGTGGAGAGCCTTGCACAGATTGAGGCACTTGAGTTTTCATCTTTGTCGAACCAGCCTATCTTGAAGGTGAGTATCTTCTCAAGAGCCTTTTCACACAGGCGCTTCGTTAGCCTTTCTCCCATGATGCCGAATTTGTAGTGCTGTAAAATGTTGCAGAAGAAGACCGACACAAATGCTTATGAATATGATGCTGTAACGTCTGGTCTCTGATTTTACTTTCAATCTGTTTTCGAAGTAGACCGAGATTAGAGCTCCCATGCAGTATGAATTTACTGCCAGGACCGCTCCAACTACAACTGCCCCTTTTGAGCCAAGCAAAGCTCTCTTCCACTCGGGAAAATTCATCTCGAGCAGACGCCATATTGAGGGACTTGGTAAAATTGTCGAGTCTGATTTTTGGTCGTCTGCACAATGAACACTGAAGGAGGAAGCTGGGCTGTTCTGAATGGAAGAGAGCACACTGGCTGGCAATGCACATGAGAAGGGGGAAGCCGGGCTGTTTAGTATGCTCAAGCCACGCTAAGAACTGAGGCTATAGCAGTACATCAGCCTCTCTGGGCTCAGTTGATCTGGTGAAAACTCATGGATGATAGCTGATTTTTGCAATCCCACCATTTGGCTGTAGACTCCATTGCCGTTGTTGAATTTCATCAGGTCGTTATGTGACCCTGATTCGACAACTCTCCCGGATTCAAGAACAACAACGCTATCAACATTCCGGACTGAAGAGAGGCGGTGAGCAATGATCAGTGATGTCCTGCCCTCAGAAGCTTGATCAATGGCCTCCTGCACTATGCTTTCGGACTGTGAGTCAAGTGCGCTTGTAGCCTCATCAAGAAGCAGGATTCTTGGATCTCTAAGCAATACTCTTGCTATTGCAATACTTTGCTTTTGTCCTCCTGATAACTGAACTCCAAGCTACCCTACTTGCGTATCATATCCTTGAGGAAACTCGAAGATGAAATTATGTGCATTTATCTAGCTGCAGCTTTGACCTCTTCAAGGGAAGTTGTATCTTCTCTCCCAAACATTATGTTTTCCTTTATCGACGTGGCAAAGAGAACTGGCTCCTGGCTCACCAGGCCAAACTGAGACCTATACCATCTCAGCTGGAGCCTCTTGATTCTGTGGCCATCAAGCAGTATATCTCCTTTCACAGGATCGTAGAATCTCTCGAGCAACAACACGATTGTTGATTTCCCACGAGGCCGATTTTCTTACCAGATTTTATCTTCAGACTGTCCCTGGAGGACCAACTCATCCTTTCTTGAGGGATAGCTGAAGTAAACTTGTCTGAACTCAATCTGTCCCTTTACACTTTGCAGGATGGTTCCTTCATCTTTTGTTGAGTCTATGGAGTGCGATCGATCATCTCGAATATCCTCATTGCAGCAGCCAACGCATCCGTGATGAATGGCACATTAGGCAGAGCAGTCATGCAGGCCATGTGATAGCAAGAATATGGAATCAAGAGTTGCACACACACACACACATAGAGAGAGAGAGAGAGAGAGAGAGTTGGGGCGCACATTCCTCCAGTGATGATGCTGGCACCGAGAGAGAGAGTTGGAGTTCAGTAACAAGAAGACCTCCAACCCAGGACTGAAATGCCCAGGTAGCAAACAGCATGCCCATGCTTCCAATCATCAAACCTTTGGTTAATCCTTGCTTTATGCCTAGTTTTGTGCTTTCCAGGAGGGCTTGGCCGTACTTATCAACTGTTTTCTGCTCTCCCACGTAGGAATAAACGGTTCTTATGTTCGATATTGCCTGTTCCACAATGCTGTCTGCTACCTCATAGGCATCCTTACTCTTGACTCCTGTCTTCATCATCAATCATCCAAACGCCACCCCTGGGACAATGAATCCAAACGCGAAGGAAGAGAGGCCAAGGCCATCCGCCATGATAGTAGGAAGGCAACTACAAGCCCGAATATGAGCGCACAGACCTGAGCCACGGTATTGGGTATCTGCAACAGAAGACAATGAAACCTTACGAGTTTCTTTTCTTCGTTTCCTAAGAAGTACGTACATTAAAGGGATGATCAGATGGAGAAAAGAAACCTTATAAGCTATAACATCTTGAATGATATGAGCATCGGAAGAAATGTTGGAGATGACTTGGAAGGTTGCTGATGAAGAATCCTGGTTGTCAAAGAAGCCAACTTCTTGTTTGAGAACTGACTTCAGATATTCTGTCCGAATTCTCGAGGTTTGTCTCTCTGCAGTTCTTGTCCAGCAAAGTCCTTCTGCATAACATAACACATAATCATTTATTGCTTCGTTTTTTTAATTAGAATGGGAAGATCTCGTTTTGTTATGATTGTGGTGCTTTGTTTATCTCTCTCTCTCTCTCTCTCTCTCTAAATATTAGACCCACCGCTCCTTTGTACCAAAAGTGAGTAGATAGAGAGAGAAGCCAAACTTACCATAGAAACAAGCTAAGCCAACTCCAATAGTGATAGAAAAGAGCAGAGAGCATAAAGGAATACATTGATGAAAGAGAGAAAACTCAAAGTATATTCATAATCATCAAGTCATCAGAGAATACATCAATATCACTATTTATACTATGTTAGATGCATCAAACCCTAAGCGTAGAGATTCAGCAACCATAACAAACTGTACGGCACAACCGTAGTGATGACACATGTAAACCATCGACCATATCAAGAGTGAACGGTGAATGATTTATGTTCCAGAATCTTCCTCGTTTCCAGCATCACATTGAATTGAGAGAGCTGGACTCTTTTGCTGACATGTCTCCTTACGTGGCAAATATTTATGCACAGACGACTTAACTTTTGGATTTGCTTTTGAGCTCAAGTTATTACTTGAGCTGACACTCACCAATAACATATTAAGAATATAAGAGAAAATCTATACAAATCATTTTGAAAAAACGTAATGGCAATAGCAAAATCATCATAATTCGGATAAGAAAATGATATTTCGATATGGATATTCGTGAAATTAACTCGTTGGGTTTCGTTTGTTTCATCTAAATATATACACATATTTGAATGAAGACCATTTTATCGAGTAGTAGGAGATCATAGCCCGACTTTTCCTTGGAGAAAAAACTTCGCTTGTAAGATATTATGATAGAGACTAATTAGAGGAAATACTGAAACTAGGTAGTCATTTATGATGCTTGAAGTATATTTCTTAGATATTTTGAGCAAAATATACCTATTTTGATTAACTAAAGTGACAAACAAATACACAAATATTAAGGATGGAAGTGGATGCTAAAAAAAGACACCAAGGTCATCTCGCGGCTGCAACTGCAAACACTCTACCAAATCTTAATGCAGTATTGTTCGTCGCAATATTTCTATTTTAATTATGTTCATTATCTGTTTAATACTTAATAGGATTTTTATGATAATTGGGTAATAGTACTAATAGGATTTTGATGATAATTGCATTAATTATGAAATTTCATTTGAGTTAAGGTGGGTGTTGGGGTTTGTGTCTGAGGGTTATGAGGAGTAAGGAGTTGGGTTTCGAATTTCATTTGCATCGGTAGTATAAAAAAGAAAAGAGAATATTATTTCTTCTATCCTATTAATATTGGTTAGTTTCTAAAAAAATGAAACAATTTTTATCTTTAAAAACGTCTCAAATTCATTGAGTCATATATATCATGTTGACTTAAAAATGCAACTTCTTACCTACAAAAATGTTACGAGCCACTTTTGCAATGGCGCAAGTTTAATCGTTTTATCTAGTATATTATTCTTTTCTTCCATAAATTATTTGTCACGTTTTTTATTTGTCACGATTTTTTTCACCTGTTGACATATTATTTGTCATTTTCTATTTATGGTAAATTTTAAATTTATTTTTTCAACTTTCAATACACTTTCAATTCTTAGTACTTATTTTCAATTAAATTAACAAAAAAAATTATAATTTATGCCAACAAAATGTAGCACAGTTGACGAACTGAAGGAGTATTTAAAATAGACTGTTGGAGATGTTTACGTAGACGACTGCAACTCCACAATCAAGGAGCTGTAATAGTGAATGATGATTTGGATTGTTTGTTGGGTAAATGAAAAATGTTAACTAAAAGATGAGTTTATATCCTTAATTTTAAGCTAAATGTAATTTACATAGTACGGAGTATTAATTTCGAGCAGCCAAATAAACACATTCCCGCAAAACAGTGCACCACCGACAAAATCGATATCGAAGTAAATTCCATGGCATGAAATGTTTTGGGAAGAAAAGTAGAAAATTCAAATTAGTTAATTTTGTCCAAAGATTAGTATATTTTTCTAGGACTAATTGAGTAATACTCACTCCGTCCCAACGATCATGAGGCACTTCTTTCCAGCACGTGAAATTAAGGAGCTCTTGTTTAGTCTTTTAAGTAATGTAGTAATTGTTTTCATTAATGATCAAAATTGTTGGGATTAGTGTTTTTCTTGGAATTTTAATTTAAATAATTAAATTTATATTCTAAATTTAATTAATTTCGAAATTTATTTGTTGGGTCCCTTTGTATACTGAACATGTGTATTGGGGGAGGGGGGGGAATACACCTGAATGCAGATTTTTATCAAAGATAATGCAGCGGAATAATTTGCAGCCTATAGTTATAAATTCTACTGATTGAACGAATTCTGGTAAGTTGGACTGATAACTATCTCGGGCTGAACTTAGTCGGTTACAGCTTAGGCTATTGCAGTTTTAGGTTAAAGTTGACTTAAACAATATTCGAGAAATAGACTGAACAGCAGAGACTGAACAGTCAGAGAGAGAGAGACAACTTAGCCAATAGTAAAAACACAGGAGATTTTTACGTGGTTCGGAGAGATCAGCTCCTACGTCCACGGACTTAGTTCTTTCAGTCAATTTACTATAAAAGTGGCTGATGCTTACGGGTGCACAATAAACCTTTGTCACCGAAGGTCAGTTATCGGTGCCGACATATCGTGTCAGATTCCTCCTTAGCTTGCGGGTGCTAAGTAACCCAACCACTTAGCTTGCGGGTGCTAAGCAACCTTATAGTCTTAGCTTACGGGTGCTAAGAGACCTTACACACTTAGCTTGCGGGTGCTAAGTAACCTTACAAGATTTCTAACGACTAGAAACTCGTATACTCTTCTAACTCTAACTCTAATACAAGATTTGAGCTAAGAGAAGAAAAATCTCCAACAGACAACTCTAAGCAAACA
>JAYJMF010000024.1:2151879-2166135 GCA_036873715.1 Salvia sclarea | reverse complement strand
AGTTTTTAATTTATATATTTTTTTGCTTCGTAACTACAGTTAATTAATTATGATCAAATACCTAGATACATGATTTTAAATGGTATATTTCCTATATCATCTTATATATTAACTCTCTGTAGATATAATGAATATGGGATAGATCCTTGAGAATATTTCGATCGGTCTATCTAATTAAATAATGGATTGGTAAGTAAAATATGAATAGGATTAGGTGTTGTATGGACATATATCAATTGTATAAATATAAATAGGTAACATGTATTTTACATAATTATTTTAAAATTAAATATACAATAAGGATATATTGGGCAATTCAATATTTTATCACACCGGCTCTTTTTCTATTAGTATAGATTTTATTGTTAGGTGTTTATTTTGAATGATAAGCTAGATTGATAAAACATAAGATTGAGTATTTGAATGATACGATTGTTAAACTAGTTTAGAATTGAGCAATCCATCATTTATTCATCAAAGTAAATAATGGATTAGCTTGAATTATTTTTATCAATCCATCCTATCACGCAAAGTAAAAGCCTCAAGTGTTTTAACATTTTCACAATTTTCAGCGTGGATGCGATGACGCCATTTCAACACTACATATCCCTTCGAACTTACTTTGAGATATTATTGGAATTATAATTAATTGCGTGCATGTGATAAAATGGAAGCATTGAAGATGCATGGTCATCGATCATGGTAATTTAATTGTAATTAATAATTAAGATAATGGTAAATTAAATGTTATAATATCAGTTGAAAACAAGGACCGGATCTTATTATGAGAATTTTAAATGAGTTAGGTAAAGTGATGAATTGAAAGAAAACATAAATTCTTTTGAAACAATGGATTAGAAGTTAATAGGAAGTGGAGCGCATGTGATCCTTCCTCCGGCCTCGCTCTCGCATCCCAAGGAAATATCTAAAGAAGAAGGTGGTGTGGAAGCAATGAGATTATGAAGGCCTCTCCAGCATCCCCGCTACGGCCGCCCACGTCAGAATCTCGCCTATGTTGTTTATCAAAGTCCCCATCCACAGCTCGCTCGATCTCCTCCCCGCCTCGGCCGAGAAATCGATCGACAATGTTTTAACCTTAATGCCGCCGTGTTTCAGCCGGATTTCTCGCGAGTTCGCCTCCAGTTTCCCCCGATCAGGACGAGGTTGAGGCCTCTCGCCGCCATCTCCAAAGCTAGGGCTTTCCCGATGCCGTCGGTTGAGCCGGTGATGGCTCCCCACGAACCGTACCCTTTTCCGGCCGGATGAACATGGTCCATATCGATGCAATGATTTTTACTAGGAATTTGGAGACTTTGATGAAGCCCAAGCAGGCGGCTGTGAGGATGAAAAGGGTTTGAATCTCCATGAGCGGAGAATCTGGAGATGCAGTATACAATGCAAGGTGATATAACCTAGGGCTTTGGGGTTTCATTTTAGTCCCTCTAATATTCACCCAACATACATTTCGACCCCCAACCGTATGTATATTTTTGTATAGCAGCCCACGAACAAATTCATCGTAATAAAAGATAATTTAGATTTAAAATATAGGGTGTGGGTATCGTAAAAACTATCTTCATTCTACAAACGTAGAAACCAACATAAAGTAATACTAATAAAAATATTATATTACACTACAAGAAAACACGCCATTAACGACAAAATTTAACGACGGACTGTATTCCGTCATTAATGGTGCGGCCTTAACGATGGATTTTTTTTAATTTTTTTTTACTAATTAGCGAGGGAATTAGCGACGGAATTTTCAATTTTTTTTTATTATTTTATTTAAAAAATTAAAAAATTCCGTCGTTAAATAATTAATTTATTTTTATTTTTATTTTTCCGTCGTTAAATCCGTTGTTAATTCATTAATTTTTTATTATTTTTAATTATTAAAACATTCCGTCGTTAATTCCGTCGTTAAATAATTAATTTAATTTAATTTTTATTTTTCCGTCCTTAATTCATTAGTTTTTTATTATTTTTAATTATTAAAAAATTTCATCATTAATTTCGTCGTTAAATAATTAATTTATTTTTATTTTTATTTTTTCATCTTTAAATCAGTCGTTAATTCATTAAATTTTTATTATTTTTAATTTTTAAGAAATTCCGTCGTTAAATGCGTCGTTAATTAATAAATTAATTAATTTTTTAATTATTTAAAATTCTATCATTAAATCCGTCGTTAATCTTGTTGTCCCACATCGAAAAAATTGTGGATGTTCGGTTGAGTTTGTGCCTATAAATATGAGAGCACCAAAATGAAGAAAGAAATAATTAATAATATATTTAATTAATTACTTAAATTAAATTAAATAATATTATAATAATATATAATTGAATATATAATTTCGGAAATAAAAAAATAGAAAATAAAAATATATTTTTTATTTTTTTAATATTATTTTTTTACGACGGAATATTCCGTCGTTAAATTTATAATTTTTTTAATATTAATTTTTTAACGACATAATATTCCGTTGTTAATTTCGTCGCTAAATGGTAACGACGGAAATATTCCGTCGTTACGTCTCGGACGACGACTCTAGTAACGACGGTGACCTTTCCGTCGTTAAACGGTTTTAACGACGGAATCGACCTTTTTAACGACGGAAATTTCCGTCATTAAAGCCGCATTCTTTTATAGTGCTATGCGTTTAAAAGCATCAAAATCAATGAAAACATTGTTTTATATTCAAACTTGTGACCTCAAACAATCCCTAAATATGTGTAAGTGTGTAACCACTGGACAAGCTAGTCATCATTACATAATAATAATAAAGACATTATGGATAATATTCACCTTGCGCAGGAGCTAATGCGTAGCTATACCAAGAAAAGATCCACACCCAGGTGCACTGTCAAAATTGATCCCCGAAAGGCATATGATACCATCAACTTGGAGTTCTTAAAGCGAGTACTCATGGGATTAAAATTCCATCCAATTTTTATTAATTGGATCATGCAGTGTGTGACGACTCCCACGTACTCCATCGTGGTTAATGGCTCCCCACATGGCTTCTTTCCTGGAAAACAAGGCCTGAGACAGGGAGATCCTATGTCACCTACTTTGTTTATTTTATGCATGGAATACCTGTCTCGGTTATTACATTGCCGCGCTACCTCTAACTTCAACTTTCATGCTAAATGTGAAAAATCCAAAATCATTCACTTAGCATTTGCCGATGATCTGATGTTGTTTTGTAGGGGGGATCTCATCTCTCTCAAGATCCTTGAGGAAACCATGAATGAATTTGCAGCATGCTCGGGACTCGAGATAAATAAGGATAAATCCAGCCTTTTTGTAGGAGGAGTTCATGGGAGAGAACTGGAGGAGCTGCAAGGAGTGTTTGAATTCCCATTAGGAACTCTTCCCATTAAGTATCTTGGAGTTCCACTTGCCTCTGTTAAATTGAATGCCATGCACTATTCTCCGCTTATTAAAAAAATTGCCGACATCACAAGCAAATGGACTTCAAAAAATCTGTCATATGCAGGAAAAGTGGAGCTCATTAGATCAGTACTGCAGGGTATTGATTGCTACTGGCTACAGGTCTTCCCGTTGCCTTCCAATGTTATATCAAGAATCACTTCCATCACACGGAATTTCCTCTGGGGCTCCAAGACCTGCCCAATTGCTTGGAAGGAATGTTGTATGCCCATTCGGGAAGGTGGTCTTGGACTCCAAAACCTGAAAGTATGGAATATAGCCTTGCTTTCAAAAATCTTATGGAATATTCAACGTAAGGCGGACTCACTGTGGATTATATGGATCCATAATGAGTATATTAGAGATAGTACAATCTGGAGTTGGGTTGTTAGAAAGCAAGATTCACCCTTGATTAAGAAAATTCTGGATATCAGAAATTTGATGCTAAATGCGGTGGGACAGGAGAATACCATCCATCTTTGGAGGGATTGGTTTAAAGATAAAGGGACCGTCGAAGCATATGAATGGCTTCGACCAAAAGGGGAGAAGAAATTTTGGCCTAAACATGTGTGGAATGATTACATACCACCAAAATTTTCTTTCACGACTTGGCAAGCTATTAAGGAGAGGCTTCCAACGCGAAGCCGGCTGTCCTTTTTACAGATTGACCCGACTTGCCCCCTGTGTTCCTCTATGCCTAAAACGAACTCACACCTTTTCTTTCAATGTTGTAAAACAAGGGAAGTGTGGTGGGAGATCAAAAATTGGCTTGGCATCCGGAGAGCTATGACCACTAATCCTAGTGTTATTAAATGGAATAAAAAGGACAAGCTTGGCACTGCGGTGGGAAGGAAGGCCAAGAAAATTGCGCTTGTTGCCACCGTCAGCTTGATCTGGAGAGCAAGAAATGCCCATGTCTTTGACAACATACCGTTTGATGCTAAACACATTGTGTTTAAAATAAAAAGGGCTACTTATGTTGTCCTCTTCTCCCTTTTCTCTTATGATTCTGTTATTGCTTGTCTTGGGCCTTGATTTATTTTGGAGGCATCCTGATGCTTATTCTTGAGGGAGGCATCCTGATGCATTCTTTGGTGTGTAACTCTGTATCTTGCAGGGTAGTTGCCTTTTGCTGCTGCCGCTGTGCAGCTGAGGCTGCTGATGTGCGGTTCAGCTGTTGCTGGTGTGCTGATGCTGCTGCAAGCTGCTGAGGTTGCTGCTGCAGTTTACTGCTGTTGTTTGCTGTTGGATTATGCTGCGCTTTGATGTTGAAGCTGCTGGATGCTGCTGCCGACCTGTTGCTGTGCTGATGCAGCTGCTGCTGCTGTTGCAGTGTTCTGCTGCTAGCTGCTGCTGCCTGTCGCTGCTGCTGGATGTTGCTGTAGATTTTGCCATTTGCTGCTGCTAGAAGATACTGAAGGAAGTGGCTTCTGCCGGACACCACCAAAAGCTAATGGGAGCCGATGCTGGTTGCTAAGCGAATGAAGGAATGGATGATGCGCTGTTGGCTGATGTGCCCCAACACAATATCCTGATGGATGCTAAATACTGAGTGCAAAAGGGTGGCTTTACTATGATCTCATGAAGGTCTAATTTGGGGTACTCTTTTTCCCAATAAGATTTTTTCCAATTGGGTTTTGGCTTATTGGGTTTTAACGAGGCCCACCCACTATCTCAGAAGTGGGGTGATGATTGAGACCTATGTTATGCCTATATTTTCATGGGTATACCCATGTTCCCTTGTATTCGATCCTTGTTTATGACTATGTTTATCATCTATCCCTGGGTTTACCCATTGTTGCTTCTCGGGCAATTGGCTAAAATTGTCTTGTTTTTCCACAACCTAACCTCATGTGGTTGGTTGTATCTCTCCTCGGGTATGCCCGTTGTATTTGTACTGTTTTTTTTTTATGTTATTTTATTTATTTATTTATTCATAAAAAAAAGGTATGAGAAAAAGAGAGTAACTTAATTTCAAATTTAAATTTTGGGAAATTGTACTGTTGTGCGTTAGTGTAGCGGTTAGGTGGGATACTTTTTCGATTGGTACAATTAGTATAATTGATATGAGATAATGAATGTATAATTGTGAACTTTAATAAGAAAATATAATAATCTCACTCTTCTTTATTTGGTTCTAGTTTCAGCTGTGGGCCTGTGGCTATTCTAAATTCATATCTAGATATGTCCTTTTCATGCAGACCTTAGTTTCAAGTTTAAAAATTCTAGTAATAATGCTTGAATGAGGATCCACTTATCTCAAATGAAAATGTTAGAATTTAATTCTTGCAAATTAATTTTTTCATTAATATTTTATAATATATATTTTAAAAATGTCCAATATAAATTATCAATCAAATCATGCATTTTGTACCATCATAATCATTATGCTTTTGTACAGGGTGAGAGTCGATGAATGAGGAAGGTTTTTATCATTTAGTAGTACAAAAGAACTATTGCCCTAAACAAATAGGAACATTACACAGACCAGTTATTGTAAACATATATTACTACTATTTCGTGTATAAATTAATTAAGCATTCATTTTATCTACCACCAGAAAGTTTCCTACCTGATGCAAGAGTCCTAATTCTTAGATTTCAATAAATATTTTGATTTTGACCGTACAACAATAACTCTTAGATTTTAATGATACATTCTCAGTGATTCAGATCTTAACTCGTCTCCCATCTTACTATGATCATACAAGATTCCTAATAATTAGTTCATGATGCATCATATTGATAAAACTGAGTGTGACGGTAAACTATCAAGTCCTGAAAGAGACTTGAGCGATTTACACAAGGGTTACACAAATAAACTTCAAACCTAGATATCTACCAACACCAATTGTTTTTCCTTTACAAATTGCCTAACAAATACACAACATCAATCTCCCACACGAAGTTGCCAAAGTCACGTTAGTCCATGTATAATTCAACACCAAAAATTAGCAGATGATCAAGGGAGAAGAAGATCATACATCTTGTTTTTTGAATATGCTGCAGAAACGGCGGTTACAGATGTTCAATCTCCCCCGTCGCCTCCGAATCTCGGGGTCTCCAATTTCTGCCGCGTTGTGTGAGCTGCTATTCACCAGAAGAAGCCAGTCTCATTCCTTAGCCTAAAAAGTGTTCGTGTTTTGCATATGAATTGGGGAGGCAGATGTCACTGCAGCTCTAGTTCGTGGCTACTCGAACTCAACTTGCTGGGACTGTGTTCTTGGTGAAAAGGATCATCGGCACAATGAACAGAGCTCAACCGATGTGTGTAGTTCCAACTACTCTGCTCTAGCTCATAGTCAGCTGTTTTCATCATGGCCTCTTCTTTAAGTTTCATGCAGAACGTAGACGACCAATAATCATCCGCCAAATTCTTCAAGAATGCGTTGGATTAGGGCACATAAGAGTGTGGTGGTAGGATAATGCAATGTTCAAGTAAGAAAACTAACCATTTTCATCAACTGAATCAGCTCATTCAGAGTGTTTTTGAAGAGGTCCGGGTGTGCCAAATCGACAGTAGATAGGATCTCTTGCCTACAACGATGAGATATGTTCACCTCCATTGTTGCACCGGGAGTGATATACGTGTCAATAATATGACGTGCCATATAGATTCTTCTGACATGATCGTCAACTGGAATTTTGTCGAGCTGCAGCAGCTCCTCGTAAAAATGGACACTTTCACCGGCCAAACAGCTGCATAAGAATGCACAGGAGTTCAATATCACCAGATTCACCACACGAGAATCAGGTAAACACGAAAAGGGAAAAAGAGGAGTTATCTGCAACTGCAATAGACCTATCTGCAAATTCAACAAACGACTGACGGAATCTTCTGTCCATAAGAAGCTTATCCAAAGGTTCGTTAGGATCTATCAACTGTGTTGATTCCTGTTGTACTAAAAGCCCACTATCAGGAATGCCCAGGGCCCGGCCCATCATAGTGTAGTCCTGTTGGTCCTTTTTTGTCGAGCTCAAAAGTGAGGCAAGTGGTTGTGATATTGACATGGAGAAGAATGCCAGTAGAAGGAAACTTGTCTGTGAAAATGATTACATGATCAAGGAAATGGAAATCAAGAAATGGAAACGAAGCAAGATCTTAATCATCTAAAGAAACTGGCTCTAGGCTTACCATAATTAGTAATACAGATCTTGAAATGATTTGGACCAATGAACTATCTTCATGAACCTCGTTCAAAGTATAAGCCACCACCCATATTCCTTTGAAAATAATGGTATAAGCAGAAATTATGTATTTAAATATGTAGCTAACAAACATATATATGCATATTATATACCTTAAAAGGAAAGTCAATTTGTAAAGTAGAAGGTATAAGCAGAGATTATGTACCGATGCAACAAGCAGAGACTAGAATTCCTCGCCAGAGGTCCTTGAGTTCGTGGAATCTAAACTCGATATGTTGAACTGCTCCAGTGAATCCAACCAAAGCAGCAATATACAGAGCGTGAACGGAAATAACTGGGATAATCCACTGAGTTTTCATGTGGCAACGGTGGTTTAAAGGCTTTTTCATGTGAAGAACTACATACCCGATTTTCAATTCATTAGCCAAAACTGATTTCAAAGAAACACACAAATAGAAAGAAACTCAAATAATCAAGTGCCGTCAGTAGATTTATCATTTATCAAATTGTTCTTCAAGACCAATCGCAAATATATTACTATGGCACTAAAAAAATCTCAACATTTTCAGCAAAGAATACGTGGATATAAAATTGAACAAAAGAAAGTGGCTGCACTGAGCACTTTGACACTTACGAGCTGAACCCACAATCCAGGGCAAGAGAACTAGTGGAAGAAATATAAACGACCGGATGGGTGGCAAACGTCTCCTAATAGGTTAAAGGCATCACGAAGATAAAATTAGTAAGATCTCAAAATAAAACTCAACTATTAGTTCATATCAAATTATTTCATAGCTAGATTGTCTTGTCATAGATCTTATTCCTATACAGTTTATCAGTATAGACTCAACATCACATTCTAGCACCCTCCCTATGGAGTTTGCTTGTATATGCCCCTTGACTCCATTTGTTCAAATACTAAATATGGCGGAATTCACTAGGATTAAAGTACATCATTATATTCCAACAATTCAGAAAAACTTTACTTACTTAACAAACAAGTTATACAGTTGAAATGCTTGTACAATACGGCAGCTCAACAGCAAGCCAAATCCTAATGGACCTTCGACCCAAACTGGGAGCAGACGAATATTAGGTACAAGCTAATGCAAGGGTGATGCCAAAAAAGGCAATCAATATACAAAATATCAAAAGAAGATGCTCGTATAGTCACACTGTTGTAAAATTTACCAGCCCATATATAGCAAGAACTCCACCAATGCTCTCTTTTATACCTCAAAAATCCAAGGGCCATCTGCATAGGCCACATTCAACATGAAAAATGATTCAGGTGACATGAAAAGTACATTTTGAAATATCAAGATTTGAATTAGGGAAAAAACAGAAAAAATGATGCATGAGACTTTGAGTTACTTATGCAAGAGAAAAAGCAGAAAAATACCACAATTGACAATAGAAGGTTGAAGCTGGCAATAACTTGTATCGCTACAAGCCAAAAGCCGCTACCTTGAGGTCTTGGAATCTTGTGAATTAGATACGGCACAGCAGCCTTTACAAGAAGCCTGTAACAGAAAAACAACTTTCTCTAACTCTCAACATGTCTAGTGTATATGTGCAACAGCCACGATTACATTACTTCCACCACATGTATAGTCTACATTGTTCTTAAGAGCCGTGGTTAATCTGTGTGGAAGCGTAGATTATTAGAACTAAAACTCCCTATATACACTCAAATGCCTTACTAATAATGCTTCATCTACTATGTCACAAGACAGTCTCGGACATCTCGAAAAGATTTCAACTTTACTAGCATCCAGCCTCTTCCCTTCTCACTGTAATCCTAACACTGATAAATGGACCAAAATATGATTTACCTAAAACTGAACAACTAGTAATAAGGAAATACTCAAGATCCCAAGAAGTAGCTTAAATTAGCATTCCATCTCCTTATTCCTTTAGGATAAACTTATTATAATTCAAAACTCACAAAGAATTCAAGCCGGCGTTTGACATCCTTTCCCCTCCCAACATATATCTAAGTAAAACACCTTATTCTGCAGTTAACAAAATCAACTGATGTGCTGTAAATTCAGTAGGAAATCATCAGACTACACAATAAATCAACAACTTCCATTCCCACGAAAAATTTAGCAGCCAAAATTGATCGCAAATGTTAATTCAACAAAATCCCACTTCATATGAACAAAATATAAGGAGCCCAGAGCTCTTAACTTTCATAAATACTGACAGCAAAAACACAAACTTCGTAACATGACAACTTTTTCAGAGAACCACACAGATAAATAGATTCAATAATTACAGGACAACAGAGAGTATAGCTATTGAGACGGAAACATAGTCGCTGGGGCAGCCTCCTCTGACAGCACAAATCGCCATTGTCAGGTTTCAGCTGCTTTGCTCTGTACAGCTCGTCAACTGTTTGTGAAGAAATGTCTCTTAGTCTTAGGAACTTAAGTCGAATTCCACGTGCCCTTTTTTTTTTCCACATTCAGGTATTTGGAACTTACAAGTTAGAAAATTTCATAATAATTGGTTTTCTAAATTTAGTTCCATGATAGACTAATAAATAAGTTATACACCGCACAACAATTCATTGTTAACATATAAAGCAACGTAAGAAATATGTACTGCTAACCATTAGTGCTTTCTTATTATAATTACTACAAAAATAAATCAATAAACTAAATATGGACCGATTGACTAGTTGGAAAGTATAGATTGATTGAGTTTCTACTAAAATAATTATGGTAATCTAATGTGAAAAAACTTGAAAATCTAAAAGTCGACAAAATAACAAAAGAAACATACAGTCTCAATATTATAGCTTAATGATAGTTAATTTAAAAAGCTTTGACTATTAAATATATCTGACCAATATAGAATATTTGACGATCATATACGGCGACAATTAATAGGCAGTGGTGGTTGCCATTCAAATTATATTATAATTATTTCTTAAAAAAGAAAAATTAAAAAAAAAAAAAAAAAAAACTTTTTTGGGTTATTTTGACTTTTTAGAACTAAACTGACTTTGATTTTGCCAATTGTATCACCTCACACGAATATGGTATGATTGTTTCGGCATGACAACGTTGCGTCGTTGGAACAATAGATGATTGTTGTTCTTGTAGCACAATTGAGAGAGAGAGTAGAGGTCGGCATTCGATCGGATCGGGTCCAAACCGATCCGAACCGTCAAAATTGAATTTTAATTTGTATCCGAACCAAACCGCATTTAGTTCATAAACTGAACCGGTCTAACACCATAAAAAAAAACCGGTTTCACTTCAGGTTTCGATTTCAATTGTTTTTTTTTTAGTTTTGTCAAAATCCTTTTAATGTGCATTTAACTTGTCATTGCAAATAAATATAATATATTTTCTAACGTAACTCAAAATTATCAATTAATTAATTAAATATAAAAATTAATATTAAAATTTAATATTTAATTAATTATCGGGTCGTTCGGTTTTTTGAACCGAATTCAATTCTGTTCCAATCGAATCGATCCAAAATTATTTCGATTTTATATTTCTTAAGTCAAACTGATCCATTACGTTCTCAAAACTGACCGGAACCAATCAAATTGCAGCGGTTCGGTTCGATTCGTCTATTTGAATTCGATTTTGCTCACCCTTAAGAGAGAGAGAGAAAGAGAGATGATTGTTGTTCATCTTGTGGCACAATATATAGAGAGAGAGAGAGTTGTGGAAAATTGAAAAAATTATTGCAACTTATCAGCAAAAAGTTATAGGTCCATTTTGTTTTTATTTCCAAAAATCCAAAATGGTTATAAAAAACACTTTTATGAATGTAGTTGTAAGAAGAATGATATGCTAAGACCATCCGTGAGGAACAATTAGGTTTAGGCTAAATTAATATCATTCTTTTTAGACACTTATTTTAATTTTAATACCTTAAAAAATACTATTGACATCATTAATCCGACATGTTACATAAAAATCAATGTTCGATTATTCATTTTATCCGTTATTTCCAATAAGGTGGAAAAAATTATAAATTAAGCATTAATTTTAATATAATATGTCAAATTAGTGATGTCAATAATAATTTTGAAAATATTAGGCCGAAGTGCATAAAGATACATGTAACAGTACTTGTGCAAGTCATTGTATCAATTTTGAGAAGCAAAATGGTATACGGGCCTAATTTTCCATTGTTATCACCAAACTGATGGCCCTGTAGTAAAACCCATTTATTCACTGATGCGTCAGATATATTCATCATTTTCTTGGATTTTGGATCCAAAATATTAAGCTTAAAGTCTATTTAGTCATAGGAACCCAACTTCTTGCTAAAGGAGTTAGTCGCGAAACATTATGCTCCATCTCTCATAGTATTGTTTTTCAATCTCGTTCTTCTATATACTATTAATTTACGTATAAATAAAACGTGTACTCACCAAATACACGCAACATTTATGCGTACATCAAAACATGGAAAAACTTATAAAATGTAAGCAAATAAACATACACACTATAAAATTTAGAATATGTTCTGCTAGAATAGAACCCCCCCACCCTCCCTGAAAGCTAAAAAGAAAAGGAAATGGCTAGAAAATACAATGCCTAAATTCTACTTTTCTAGAGGCATATACTCAAGAACCAATCACCATATTTGAAGCACCATGGTTAAGAATTGAAAAGGCCTAGATTAAGAAGAATAACTATGTGTAGTAGCAATCAAGAAACTCACAAGGGAGAGAGAGAGAGGGTTTGAAAATGCTCACTTTAATTTAAATAAAAAAATGAAAAGGAAATAGTCCACTAAAGAGAAGTTGCATGGAGTTCATCCTCACAATATGTTAAGAGCCAATCATTCTCCAATTCTCTCTTTAGCCAAAAGGAACTTGAAATTAGTGGGCATTTCCTTTTTTGAGCCATTAGGGTTTTCTTTTCAAAACCTACCCCACTCTCAAAAGCTATGCCTTTAAACACTACCCTATATATTAATTTCAAAGTTGAAACAAAAAAAATAAAGTGAATAAACAACATATTTAATATTATGGGTGCCTTTTTACATAAAGATAATCACTATATACCGTTAATTTTGCAACAAAAGTGAGTAGATGTGTGGATTATAAGATGATTAGACCATGATTAGTATCCGTGTATACAATTTGCATTAATTAGTCTACAGTTGCGTCTATCCTTCTCCCGATTTGAACAGTTGAACTGAAGAATACTGTATACGGTCTTGAATTTCTTTTTTAATCTTTCTTTTCCTCCAAATTGAAGTCCAAGCCAAGGGTGAAGGCATAAAAAAATTGAGGATGGGGATTTTGCTTTCTCTATATCTCAAGTTCGAGATTTTAAATCATTTTCAATGCGATTCAATTTGGTGACATGAACTCTTGCTCAATAATCCCATATATTAATTAATTTCGCTAGTTTAACAATTTTTATACAAAATAGAAAAGATAAAAATAGGTTGATCTGGGTTTAAGCCCTCCTTGATCCCATGTGGTCCGCCACTGGCTGCAGCCTGCATGTATATATCGATCATATCTGTGTTTTGAGTTTTAATTTTGCATGTTCAGTTTTATCAATACACATCATGTATAAAACGATAGTGTATATTAATAACTAGGATCAAATATATTGAATAAGAAATATTAATGCGGTACATGATTTGTACAAAAAACACAATGGTTGAACTAAATTAAATAAGAAATGTGCTTTTAGAGAAAAAGTTGATTAGAATTGGTTCATTAATATAATAATATTGTGGAAATGGTTCTTCCACTTTTGGACTTCAAACAAAGTAACACTTGTACATAGTGTCAATTGAGTCATAATATGCTCAGCTGCTGCAATTGCTAAGTGTGTGGTGAAAATTTCGCAGATGATAGTGCAAACCATCTTACAATTTTTTTTGTTTGAAATTATTAAAAAATACATTTTCATGAAAAGTGGAAATATTTAGTGTTTTGGCTGTTGCCACCTTATCAGCTAGCTAGCTCAGCTGCTCTAGATAAAGAGAGATTTTCCTTTGCTAAAGTGGTCACACTTAAATATAGTATAATAAGATATTTTAATTATAATGTTGCCTTTTGATTGAAATAATTGAATTTATCCACAAAACCAAGTGTGATTTATCGTCACGATTTATTAAGTTATTACTTGACATTTCGATTAGTACGTACACAGTACTTAAGAAAATATATAAAAACTTTGGATATTTTAAACAAAGTTCATGAAACTAATTGGAGGAGGATATATCCCTATTAGTTCACGCTTTTTAATTATGATTTGAATTAGTAATTTAGTCTTTCAACTAGTTGACCTGCGGTCAGGTCAATAGTCCAACCTTTATATTGATACATAAATATTAGTTTAGTGATGATTACAAATGAAATTTAAACTTTTGGATCTTGTTACAAACCGGACTCATGTTTAGAGCGTTTTTAATGATGTCGCAATTTTTCAATTTGTAGTAAATTCGTTTATTCCTTTTGTGCATAAGTTTGGATCTTGAATATATATATATATATGATTTGGTTCTTCTGATAATAGATATCTATTGTGAGAAGTGTGAAGTTAGTTGATTTTATGTGCTTGTTCATAGATTTTATGCGCTTGTTCATCACTTTTATGCTCTTGTTCGTCATTCTAACTTCTCACGATAAAATCAATTCTCACTAGAGAGCACCCATATATATATATATAT
>JAYJMF010000024.1:2140782-2151779 GCA_036873715.1 Salvia sclarea | reverse complement strand
AGATAAATATAATAATACTTACTAGAATAAGATATGGATATTAGATAATTATGAAAGAAAGAAATTAGAAAAATATGTATAGAAAATTCGCAACATTTTAAATAGGAGAATGAATCAGCATGATACTTCATAATTGTATTAGAGATGTCTTTATATATTAATCTGAATTTAAACTTTTCATGTTAGGAAAAACATATATATTTACAAATATACGTATATTTTGAATATATTTTAATAATTTCTTAACATTTGTATTATCAATATAACGTGAAATTATTTTCGTCGAATTTCGACGGGTTACTTACCAGTTAAAAGAAAAAGGATTTCAGAAAATCAATCATGTCCTATCGAAGCCTTAAACTGGTTTAACAAAATTTCCCAGGCAGTTCCAATCAATTAATTCAATTATATTTTATTTTTGCTTTGAAATATGATATCGTCACTAAATACTGTTTTTGACTCACTACGGGAGGAGCTTAAGCTCCCTCGTCATATTTTAATTGTTTTTAATTTTAGTTTTATTTCATCGGAATTTATATTCTCTGCACTTTTTATGGTTGTAACTTTTTTTATTTAATTTAGCCTCGTAAATAATATTTTTACGTTATAAAATTGTTGGTAATGCAACACGATATGCAATCGAGAATCTTCCGAATATAAATTAACAAATGTGCAGAGATAAATATATATCTCTGTCACCCTCTCTAGATTCTTAAAACACTTGGAGAATTAAATTGAGTAAAAAGTTAATTTTAAGTAATTGGGAATCTTCTTGCAACTTAAAAGTGGGAGGATAAGCTGTTGGAGAAGTGCGTGAAATTCACGCTCCAACAAGTTGGAGACAACTAGGGTTTCTAACATGACTTGATTGGGATATCTTGTCCTATGCTGGTTTCCACATATAAAGAAATTAAAATAGATTAAAGAAAAAGAAATGTTGTGTTTGTCGTTTTATAATTGGAAAGAAAACTTGTATATGTCAAATTATAAATTTTTCTGAATTTCTTCTGTTTCTCTTGAATTGTTAAGTGAATTTGCTTGAACTAAATAAAGTTTATAGAGTATATCTCCATGAGGGTAAAGGTCATATGCAGCCAAAACAAGCTTCTCACACTAATGAAAAGAATGGGAAAATAAAATGCAAGTTTCATTTTCTTAAAGAAATTTTAATTATAAAGAGAGTAATACTTAGCAAAATTCATATATACACTCTTCAATTTAAAATCAAAACCACTTGAGTGTACTTGAATGTACCAATTCAACCGTTACATAATTTTATATGAGATCTTATTAGGAAATAGGTTAAAATCTAGATGAGTACTTATAATTATAAATACAATAGAAATATGTGTGAAATATGAATTTAGATCTAACTTTTACTCGTTTCCAGATGAAACAATTAATTTCACACGAATTTTTGTATTTTAATTATTTTAAAGACGGCTAGCCCCCTCCATCAAACGAGGTTGCAACAATGCATATAATAACAAAAACTCCTTAGATTAATATTTATATAGAAACAAACTCTATATAATTATAATAATAATAAATATTATTAATTCCTATTCGGGATCGGTTAATATATATACATATATACAGACACGCATCCAAGCGATAATTGTTTTTCAGTTTTTAGGTAGATATATATAGTGACATAGCCCAGAATAATTTGTCGAGAGGCCAAATTTATTTGATTATAATTTGAAAAATAATAAATATAATTTTAAAAAATACAATTAGAATAATAATAAATTCAATAATAACATGATCGATGTTATTTGAATTACATGACATCGTAAAAGTAAATTAAATATATGATTACCTAATAGTTTATTAAACCACCTCGTTATGAGATACTACTTCCTAACAAAAATCATCAACAATGTCTAATTCAAACTAGCAATTATGTAAATATTTTAATCAAATCTCAACAATATCCTAACAACTTATATATATATGGAGTTAACTGATAATATTAATTTATCTTGTATTAATTTAAAAAAATTACTTTAAATAATTAAACAAATAACTAATGATAGTTTAAATATTAAAATCATGCAATTATATGCAGTTTCTATTATATTTAGGATTAAATCATTGAACAGTTGATTATTAATAGCTAATTATTAGCTACAGTATCCCAAGTACTCTCGTACTACAATGTGCATGCTTTTATATATATAAAGATAAAAATTTACTAATTGTGGTGAATGATTGGGCATCTTTGCAAATTAATTATTACTAATTAATAATGAAATAGTAATGGGATTTTTTGGGGTGGGAACCATTTAAAGGTTTAGCTGTTGATGAAATATTGGCTCAATTAAAGATAGGGCACAAGAAACAAGGTTCTTTGATCAACCAATTAAACATTCAATTTGTTGCAATAATTAGTTTTAAGGCCACTTATTTTGCATCTCAGATCAGATATATTCTAAAATAGTAACGGTGCATCATTAAGTACGTAAAAGTTGGGGTAAAAGACTAAGGTTAGGAAAATATATGGTAATTAATTTATACTCATATTTTTACTATTGCATTGTGTTTATTGTTTTTCAGGAGATTCTGTACTCTAACGGTCTACTAGTGTTTTTATTTTTGCTTTATCTTCTAGTTTCTAGGTTTTAGTTCTTAGTTGTCTAAATGGTAATTAGGATTGATCATATTAGTATCATTTTTATTTTCTCTTAGTTAATTATATATTGCCAACTAGGATGATTGTTTCACTATTAAAATTTACACTAATCTACTAATCTTTTTTCAGTAATGTTAAGTTTGAGTTTTATTTAGGTATTGTTTAGTTTAAGTTTTATTCCTGAACTAAAGAAATGAGTCGATTGGTAAGAAGAGCACAAATGAATTGGAAACCGAAACTGGAATTTTAGTGAGTGTGACCTTAAAAATGGCGAACAGTAGTATGTAAAAAGGTCGTTAAGAAGAAGCTACAAGGCCGGCGCCAAATATTCGTTGTTCTCTTCTCTCCCCAGCCTTTCCATAAAAATCCACACATTCCTCTACTTTTTGAGCTCTCTCTCTTTCTCTTGCCTTCTCTCACATACTATAATTGTCAACAGGGGAATAATATATATACGCAGCGCCAACACGTACACACTTGTTTTCTGCTATAATCTCAGTGTAGCACTCTTTTTGTCCTTTTCTCCCACCTCCAAATCTGCCCCCTTCTCCTTTTCATCTTCTTCATTCATGGATTCCAGCGGGTTTTCTTCGCCGCGGACAGACTGTTTTCCGGCCGGTCTCAGGGTGCTCGTGGTCGACGACGACCCCACGTGGCTCAAGATTCTTGAAAAGATGCTCAAGAAATGCAATTATGAAGGTCCCCTTCTTTCTTCAAATGCAATTGCCCCCCTTTTCTGCTTGTGTTTGATTTTCATATTCTCAACAACTCTACTTGTCTGTGTTCTGCTACTTTTGTAGAATGATGTTTTAGGAAAATATCAAGTGTAACTCAAGATTAATTAAGGCGACTTCTCTTTTTCAGTATAAGCCCTCACACCAAATTACTGTACCAAAATTTCACTTGTTATTTTTTGTTCTTGAGATGATTATACTATGTAGATATCAGTTAAGTGAGCAAAAGAAAGGCACGAATGATTCGTTTTTGGGGATTTTTTTGCCTGTATGGTGTCTGACTTATTTTAAGCTGAATTGAGATGAAGCAGAGGAAACAAAAGGGAAGATAAAAGAGTGCCACGGTTTTTGTCTGATACCTTTAAGGTTGAATTTGAGTGAGGCTAAAAAATGTAATGCATAATGTAATAACTGACAGGAACCTTCTTATTATGGAAGACTGATCATCGACTCAAAAATCATGCAGTTAGTTAGATTGTGGTTGTTATCTTCGCCACTACTATAAGAGTATGAACAAATTATTTGTATCCAATCCTGTGCTCATCCGTGGAATTCTCCAACTCCCCTTGTGAGGGAAGTGAATGATAGTTTGATGCACTCTCAACATCCATGAGTAGATATCTTTCAGAAAATATCCATGACTACATCTAAACACAATTAGGAATTTCCTTAACACGCTGTCACATAATTCTTCATCGATTCTTCTAAAGAAACAGTATTTTCACTATTTTCTTTGTTTTCATGGACATGAATTTTTGTAAGTAGGATTTATCTAATTCTTGGTTTAGGTAGTGTGGTTTTTCTACTTGGAGTATCTTTTTAGGAAGTTTATATTGAATCCTTCAACTGCTATTTCTGCGAGCTTTCAGTCACGACGTGTAATTTGGCAAGAGAGGCTCTTGACTTGCTACGAGAGCGCAAGGATGGATTTGACATTGTGATCAGCGACGTGAACATGCCGGATATGGATGGCTTCAAGCTTCTAGAGCACGTCGGTCTGGAGATGGATCTGCCCGTTATAAGTGAGTCTTTGTTGCCTTCTTGATAGCTAGGTTTGTATCGTGCTCTGAACCATACTAAAACGAATCTCTGCAGTGATGTCTGTGGATGGAGAGACGAGCAGGGTGATGAAGGGAGTCCAGCACGGCGCTTGTGATTACCTTCTCAAGCCGATCAGAATGAAGGAGCTTCGAAACATTTGGCAACACGTGTTCAGGAAGAGGATACACGAGGTGAGAGATATTGAAGGCCACGAAGGCCTAGACGAAATGATGCTCAGATGCGGAGCAGACCTCTTGGATGATGGCTTCTTCTTCGGGGGAGATCCAGTTTCAGGGAAGAAGAGAAAAGACGTTGATTACAAGAGTGATGACCGCATAGGCGGTGATCCCTCCTCATTGAAGAAGGCAAGGGTCGTTTGGACTGTGGATCTACATCAAAAGTTTGTCAAAGCTGTGAATCTGATTGGATTCGAGAGTCAGTTTCTCTCAGCTTCATTAATTTTTTACTGATAAAAAAAGTGATGCCTTAGAACTGTTCCTTATCGTCTGATTCACCATGTTTCTTGCAGAAGTCGGCCCCAAGAAAATCCTCGATCTCATGGGCGTGCCATGGTTAACACGAGAAAATGTTGCCAGTCACCTACAGGTAAATTCAACACACCCTCTCTCTCTCTCTTGATGTATTACACACTATGTAACTACCTTTTGGCGAATTGTCTGCTGCTGTCGTCTTTCCTATCATCAACCTTGACCAGCGCTCTAGAGAGAGAGGGAGAGAATTAAAGAGCTTCTGGTCTTGGTTGAGGATAGGAAAGACTAGCCAGCCTGGCCTGCATATCTAAGAGCTTCAAAGATTTAGGGGGTGCTTGCTGATTGAATGGGAACGAAGGGAGCTCCTTTTCTCGTTCCTTTCTCCAAACCCACGCCCCCAATTGTCAATTCACGGCCCTAAGGAATTCCTTTTTAATGCTTTCAGAAGTATCGACTCTACTTGAGCAGGTTGCAGAAAGAGAACGAGTTGAGAGCCACACTTGGTGGGACAAAGCACTCGGATTTATCTCCAAAAGATGCTGCTCCCAATGCCTGTCTAAAAAATACAGTGACCAAGAGCTCAGCTTCTCAAAAACAGAATGTTCCTGTTCATCACGATGACCCTAAGATCTGTGAAGGAAACGTCAAGGCAAGTCCTTCCAAGCCAATGGTGGAGTCGAAGGCTGCAGAGAGGAACGATCTTGCTAAAAGCAGCACCTCGAGTATAAGTTTTGACCACTCTTTTGGACAGCTGAATTCTGATGCAAAATCCGAGACTAAGATCCAATACTCATGGAGCACTGGAGCTCCTCCTCTGCAGTTCAAGCATGAGAAGAATCCACATGGCGGGGCCCCACCAGCCGCTTTCAAACACGAGCAGAAATCACAAGGCGGAGGAGCTCCGCCTCTTCAGTTCAAGAAAGAGCAGCAGCACACGCCGCTCTTCATTGCAGAACATCGGTTTGATCACGTTCCTGTAGCTGTTCATCACAGAACAGAGAGCAAAGCCTCTGACAGTCCATCTCCAGCTGCAACGGACCCTCCTTACAGCAAAAGCAAGAGGAGCCAACACACCGAGAAAGCAACCAAAGTCGAGAGCACCGCAGCCTTGTTTTGTGTTCAGCCTGAGAGCCAATTAACCGACTGCGAAGCCACTGATCCAATCCCAAGCTCCATATGGAGCACAAAGACCCAAAGCTTGGAACAGAGTCTATACGAAGAATCTTGGCATAGAAACGCTCTTTTTGGCACCGGGTCAGCTCTGGTGAGTGATTGCTCTTCCCAAACTGATCTATACCCACCAAATCCTTACCTTGGCACCATAGATCCATTCAGTTTCAACAATCAAGAGCTCATCACCGATGTTCCTTCACACTTGTACGACTCGCTGAAGTTCAACCCCGAGTTCCCGATTGACCCCGTGGAATACCCAGTAATAGACCAAGGTGTGTACATCGCTTGAGCCTTGCTACTTTTTAGGGCAGTGTATTGCGTGTGAAATATCTTCGACTCATGAAAAAAATGGCGACAGCATCCTAGTGTCCTTGAGTGTATGGAAACTGTGCGTCTGCTGTTGCTGTTATGGATTTCCTCTTTGTGGATATGGATGTTTCAGCATTTATCAGAAAGAGGGCATCTGTAACTGAGCAGATTTCCATGAGCACTTTGCACAAAAACACAGGTACTATTCGAAGTTATATGTGAATCTAGCTTGGGTTTAACAGATATATATAATATACCTACTTGAGCTATATGTTTTCTGGTCATGTCATACTCTTTTGCAGCATTAACAAATAGAGAGTTTGGACATAGGTGGTTGCAATTCTTTATATTGAGTAGGGCTGTGTATGAGAGCGACGGTATTGGTGAATATAGATTTAGAAAAGCCTTGTCCAAACTCGTTAGTAAGCTCGTTCAAACATAAATCAAAATAAAGGATTTCACGTTTGAGCTTGTACTCGTCCTCACCCTCCTTCCCTGCGCCGTTGTAGTCGTCCATCATTTGCTGCACTGTCCCATAAACCTGAACATCATCGATCTCCCTAATTTAGTTGCTCGAATCAAAATCTTTACTAACACACGCGCCAACAAACAGTAACCGAATTTATCATCTATACCAATTGGGGCTGCGAAGCCTTGGAGACCAACCACTCTGTTTTTACGTCGTTTTCTTCAATTTTATTTTATTCTTTTGGCTGGGGTGGGCTCACAAAGTGTGAATTAACCAAATTCGTATGGGAACTTAAAGTAGAGGGAAAACAAAACGTGAAAATAACAAAAATTTACTGTTTTGTACCTGAAATTTTGAACATTGAGTAACACAAATGCGATCATGATACAATCACAAAATCAGAACTAACTAAAAATTGTATTTGTACTGTGGAGGTCGCTGGTAATAGAGGTTGTAGATATGAAAAATGGAAAGATAAATTTAGATATTTTATTATCAATACTCACATCTCGGGAGGGATGTATCAGTTAAAACGGAAATATAAAATGAAGTCCAGAATCAAAAAAAGAGAAAATAAAGAATGAAGAATAGATATAGAGGTCTACATGCATATTACAGAAATGAGAAGAATTATGGTTTTTCATGGAAAAGTAGTAGTAACGTCTCCAAAAGTGGTGAAACAATCCCAGAAAAAGGGATTATCCAAGTGGTAAGAATCGATGGTAAAATTGTCTCCAAGTGAAGATCCGATGTCGAAAGTGGTAATGCAAGAACGATCTCGGCCTTGAAGAAGAGTGTCTTGGGGCGGCGGTTTGTGGGTGATGGGGTCCAACCCCTTGAGCTTCATCTTCTTCTTGATCCTCGTATTCCAGTAATTCTTGATCTCGTTGTCTGTCCTACCGGGGAAATGTGTTGCTATTTTTGACCACCTGCACATTAGTTTCTCTAAATAAGTCGCCCCAAATGTGTTACTACTAATTTAGTTACCTATTTCCTAGTCGAGAATGCAACTCGATGATCATATCTTCTTCTGCTTCCGTCAACGCGCCTCTCTTGAGATCGGGTCTCAAGTAGTTTATCCATCTCAATCGGCAGCTCTTTCCGCATCTCATCAGACCTACATTGCTTCTATATATCAACAAAAAAACTCCCCTACAAAATATAACATCTTGGATAATTTTGTTTTACCTGCAAGTTTTGGAACGAGCCTCCAGCATTGTATCCCATTGTTGAGGATGAAATTCATCAGTTTATTATCTTCTTCGATCGTCCACGGACCTCGTTTAAGCCCCACCTTTTCACAACAAGGTTGTCTGCCCATGATCCCAGAGAGAGAGAGAGAGATTTATTAATACTAATTAATGTAAATTAAACAAAGAGAAAATGAGGCAGCTGCTTATATATCGAAACCAAGATTCTTCCAGCTAATAAAAATGATTATTTTCACAGAACACAAGTGATAATTGAGCTTTGAACAGCAAACAAAAATTAAAGATCAAGGTTCTGACATGATTTTGTGTCGTAAACTGCATCAAATGATTGGAATTCAGCCACTTTCGACTAGAAAATTAAGGAGTTGGTTGTCGTTGACACCATTTTTTATTGCATCACTAAATTAAAGTGCGAAAGAAACAGAAGTTTTTACAACAAGGCAGACCCGTTCATGGGGGGCACCTCTTTTTTTTCATCAATTTGTTTTCTTTATTTTATTTTTGCAGCTTTTGATTCTGCTCAACGGGAATTTTCCACCTTATTTTAATCCAACATGTTTTATGTAGATGTTCCGTGTATCAAATCTTTTATGTGATTGTGTAGGAATATTTTATTGTGTTTTGGAAACTTGTGGTCTTGCTTTAGGCACCCTCGAGTTCGATGCCATCATGCCAGTTATGATTAATCATAGTATTTGCACGAACAAATACTTCGAATTAATTCAAGATAATTATGGCATGATAAAAACTACTACAAATCTAGCTCGACTTTAATCAAGTTTTATTTTGACATATCCGTGCATTTGTACGGATATGCCAGTATGCCATATCTATGTATGGGGTCAAAGCGAATCCTATAGCTATGTTTTATTAAAAGTTTTTTCATATACTAATGTGTATTTTGTATGAAAAAGTAGTTATTTAACTTTATCTTCATATTATTTTTATGTTAAAAATGTATTATGAAATAAATAATAAAAAAATAGAGTTCACAATCAATTTATATTAAAGGAATAGTTGAAAATGCAAATTAGTAAGTCTAAAGATATTTTGAAACCTCCTTGCAAGAAACATTCAACTTAATTTATTTGCTATTATCATGTTTTTTATATGCTACTATTTTCAAGCCACCCCAAGTCTCCAACTTATTACCTTGAAATGGCGACATAAAGTTGATCATGAGAGAAAACTGTTTCTTCAGAAAAAGCCTCACGTGTGGTAAAGATTCTCCTTGACTCTTGTTGATGGTCATGACATACGAAAAAATTTAAGTAAATTGTCTTTGTTTCAACTTGAATGGAAGTCATGGATCTGATGGAGTTAAGATATATCCTAGAGATCAACTCCTTCGGGCTAGTATTACTCCAAGTCAATATTTTAGCTTTCAAGACGTGCTTGCCAAGTCTTGTAACCACTAATGTATCAATTGCACAATCTTAGGGGATGGTCAATGTTCCTCAATAATATTACTCGAGTTCCGACCTTCATATCTATTTCGTGATTGAGCATTCCTGAACATTTCTAAGTATTAAAGAATTCATGTATATATGGAAATCGTTGATAACATTTCAAAGTATTTGTATGGTAATTTACTGAGTTATGTACTAATTTCATGGTATTTGTGTGGTAATTTACTCATTTATACCGATTTGTGTAGTAACCTCCGTGTTTCTCTTCAACATTGCCAATATTGGCTTTCATGGCATTTTGATTCTCCTAAGATCAATATTGAATATGAACATGCAAGAATCAAGGGCAAATACGATTTATTATATTGAAGTGTATGAGTGATGAGTGATTACAATTCTAGGAATGCAATTTTATAGCATAATCATGGAATGCAATTAACCAATAATAAAATGATGAAAATTACAATTATTTCATATTAAATAAAATTACATTTATAGAAATGGAATGGTGAACCATTCAATGGACAACCATTGAATTCTTTCGTTTGAAGTATGTGCCTTATCACAATAACAGTAATGACATATGCAAGTTAGAAATAATAAGTTAGCAATTAGCTTAATTCATACTACTTAAAAAATAATATTGGATTGAGTATCCTATCCAAGAATGCAAGTAATTTTGGTTACAACTAATAAAGAAGTTATTTCGCAGATGTAGAAGTAATAATCAACCAAAAGATAAAAATTCACAACTTAATCTCATGCGTTAACAATCTAAGAAACCTTGTATATATATTTAACAGAACATTTAGAAACGTTAGTTTGAAACTTTCTTATTGTTCATATAAAAGAACACAAATAAATTACAAACATGAGATTTAAGCACCAAAGTCTTTTTTTTTCAATATGGGATATGCTATTACGTCTTACAAATCACACTTTTTTTCAATCAAGACTCCTATTCCTATCATCCTATGTGGGATTGGCCATGAATAAGACGAAATGTAGACCTTTTCTCTTGACAAAAAGGATGTTTACCGTTTGAATGTTCCTAGAAAAATTAATTGAGATCTTGTGTTTTTAAGTAGTGTTAAGAGGAATACTACCACCTTTACATCTATGACTAAAAAGAGAAACAATTAATAAATTTTATCACTTTCAATATTTTATTATATTTAATAATTGAGCAAACACATAGAAATTCATTTCTATCTTAAACTCTTAAGAAAATTCGCACATGTAATATTTCTTACAGAAAATAATTCATTTTGTTTATCGAAGCCATTACATCTAGGGATGTCAATCGGGCCAACCCATCGGGTTTTGGATCAACCCTATCGGGTTGTCGGGTTATTCTGTGCGGGTTATTCGGGCTAAATTTTTTCGACCCTAACCCGTTCGGGCTGGACACTTTACCAAAAATTATTTAGCATATATTTATTTTGTTTTATTTGACTAGGCTCATATTACATTTAGAGTTGTCCCATTTGATTTGGTTTGTTTTCAGAAAAATAAATTTCTTTTA
>JAYJMF010000024.1:2129126-2140682 GCA_036873715.1 Salvia sclarea | reverse complement strand
TCCATTCCCCTCTTCATTCCATTCCCTCCTTCATTCCATTCCCTCCTTATTCCATTCCATCATACCAATCACCACCTAAGTATCTGCTTCTAATGTCATCGAAGATATTTCGGAAGCTCTCAATTTGCGCAAAAAATATCTCCTGATAGGTTTAAAACAACCTTTATTAGTAGGTAAAGTGCGCGACAAATTTCCCCTGGCATCCAATTACAAGCCAAACATTTGGAACTACGACTATTTACAATCGCTTAGAGCGCGCGAACGTGATACGAGAACCTAAGACACTGAAAGACCAAAGTTAATTTGTTGGTGCCATTACATAATTAAGCTGGAGCTTATCGATTGGGTTCATAAACTTGGCTTTTCCCATTACTTGGAGAAAGAAATCAGCAGCAAATAGATGCTGATCCATACACTTTATCATTGTTTTTCAGGATTCTGATCTAGATATTTTGAAAACTTTCCAACGTTCTCCACCACTTGTTCCATTTCTATTAATTTGTTATTTTGCTATCGACTGCAGCCGCAGGTTGTGCAAAAAATATCTCCCATCAGCGTACCATGCACTATAAATATATCCAGTCGACTCTCCGAGGAATATAGTGCGGTCCAAAGCGAGAGGCAAATTTGGAGGTAGCTAGGGCATTCCAGATGACGACAGGATCTGTAGCAGCAGCAACCCTTCTGAGGCGGACAGCCAATTACAAGCCCAACATTTGGAGCTATGACTACTTACAATCACTTACTACTAACTACCAGGTCTTTCAATATTACTCCTTAATTTATACATATATCTTTTTTATATTCAACTAGTTTTCAATAATGAAAAATTTATTATGATTCAAATGATCAGGAAGCTGAGTTGGAGGAGCACGAACGTGAGGCTGAGACGCTGAAAGACCAAGTCCGCGGCGAGTTTCGTGAGCTGAAAGATGCGTTACATAAGCTTGAGCTAATAGATTGGATTGATAGACTTGCTCTTTCCCATCACTTTGAGGAAGAAATCAGCAAGTCCGTAAAGGAGATAGCATGTGCGGGTAGTGTTGATCATGATCATCTATACTCTGCTGCATTATATTTTAGGATTCTAAGGCAGCATGGCTATCATGTTCCCCAAGGTGAGAAGAATTAATATATATGATGATTTCAGATTAATATTGCACTTGCCAAATTGATCTATTCTACTTAACTCTACAAAAAATATATAGATGGAATCCTTGAGCTATTAGATGAAGTGGACAAATGTGATGAGAAAGGCAAGGTTGAAATATATGAAGCATCTCTTCTGGGCGTGGAGGGAGAATGCCTGTTTGATAGAGCGAAAATGTTTGCTGCAATCTCCAAATATTCGGTGAGGCCGCGGCCGCGGGGTTGTCATCGGATTGTTAGCTGGTTTAACGTAAGAAACTACATGCATGAAAATAACAATAATAAGTCAGTAATTCACCGCTTGGCGGGACTCAGCTTTAACATGATTCAGCTGCAGCACCAAAAGGATCTCAAGGACATTTTAAGGTATTATTAACTAATGCCACGCTCACAAATTTATCCCCATTAGTTAAGTACTTGTCATGTCACTACAATCCTCTTTAATTTGCTCTAATTAATTAGATTGTGTCAACTATTTTGTCTCATATATGGGTCATGCATGTGTGAGTTTGGTGGAAATAAAATAACTACCCTTGTTTTATACAGGTGAAAAGCCCTAGTTTTATAAATTTATAGTATCAAAGCATTAATTACTTGGATATTAATTTGTTTAGTACATGATCAGGCTTGTAAGCGCGATATATAGTACAATTTTAAAAAATTCTAACAGCAAAGTTTCTCGTACGTTGACTAAAAATTAAGGAAGTTTTAAAAGAAAAAGGCTTTTCTTCTTCACATGTAAGTAAAAAGATTTTTCTATAGATCTATATTTGGGGCATTACTAGCTTGGGTTAAGAAGCTAGAAATATATGTGTGCACACATTAATATAGCATCTCAAAAAAAAATAGGCACGAAGATTAAAAAAGCAAAATAGATGAGTGTAACCCACATGGGGTTCGCATGCTTTTTGTGTGTAATTGTTTTGCTAAAAAATAATGAAACATTATAAATGAGAATAGTCCAAAAGAAAATTGAGATGTTGTTAATGGGACGAAAGGAGTAACAAATGCAGATGGTGGAGGAATCTGGGGTTGTTAGAAGTTGTGAGCTTCTCTAGAGATCGAGTGGTTGAGAGTTTTTTGTGGGCGGTGGGCGTTGCTTACGAACCTCAGCATGGAAGCCTTAGAAAATGGCTCACAAAAGCCATCTTGTTGGTACTAATCATTGATGACGTGTATGACATTTATGGCTCAATGGATGAACTACACCAATTCACCGCTGCGGTAGAAAGGCGAGTACATTATTAATTAATTTTCAACTACTAGCTGTACATTATTAATTAATTAATTAAACACATCGATCGATCAGCCATATATATTGATTAATTTTGAGATATGTAGGTGGGACCCAAGTGGAGTAGAAGAGCTTCCGGAAGCCATAAAGAGATGCTTTTGGATGCTGTATGATACTACAAATGAGATCGATGGTGAAATTGCAAAGGAAAAGGGGTGGAAGTCGGTTTTACCTCATTTGAAGAAGCAGTGGAAAGGGTTTTGCAGAGCCTTGCTTGTGGAAGCAAAGTGGTTCTCTCGGGGCGAATCTCCGTCTCTTGCGAAATATCTAGAGAATGGGTGGACGTCATCGTCCGGCCCTGTGCTCTCTCTTCACGTGCTGCTCGGCCTCGGCCTCGGCCTCGGCCTCGTGGAGGAAACCATGGCCTCCTTCGATACCAACCATGAAATTATCCGCCAGGCCTCCCTAGTCATTCGACTCTGCAATGACCAAGGAACTCATAAAGTTCGTAATTCATTTATACTATATTCTCTTAATTAATTAATTTTCTGATGAATATATATATACATTTGCTGATGATCATCAGGCGGAAGTGGAGCGAGGTGATGCGCCGTCGTCAATCGTGTGCCACATGAGAGAGGCAAACGTGAGAGAGGAAGAGGCTCGCCGCCATGTCGGAAAGCTGATTTCGGATTCATGGGAGAGAATGAATGGACTTTTCATGAGGTGTCCACGCCCCCAGCAGAGCATCATGAGATATGTTGTCAACACAGCTAGAGTTGCTACTTTCATTTATCACAATGGAGACGGATTTGGGGTCCAACATCGAGAGACCAGAGACCAAGTCTTTTCCTGCTTGATTAACCCAATCCCAATATCCACCTCTCTTATTTCATCTTAGTCTTTCCTCTCGTGATAAACGAATTAAACCTTTTGAGTATGAAAAATCGGCCTATTAATGCACCTGAAACTGCCACCAGAAACGTGTTTTTGTGACACTTTGGCTATGGCGCGCGTGTCATATTTGCAGGTATAACAATAGGTCAAATGTAAGGATATGGCTTATTTTACTGCACTTACAGTCGTCGTAAAATGTGACTTCTACTGCCACTTTTATGTGTACCAAGATGTTATCTAAAACGACACTACTTTGCTATAACTGGAATTCGCGTAATGCTCCCACAAATATTTGCAATTTATATTTTTCTCCTACAAAAACCTATGATTTATGTTTTCTTCCAACAAAAATCTATAAATTACATTTTCTACCAAATATTTACAAAATGTATTTTTGTCCTTCAAATATCTGAAATTTATATTTTTCTATTTAAATATTTATAATTAAAATAACTACAAACAAAAATGCCGAAAATGAACTACAAACAATAAATTTCATAAATATATTTCATTTATGAAGCCATAATGAGTGTACACATCAAAAAAAGTGCATCTATAATTCTAACTATACAAAAACTTCTTGAAATACATAGAGATGTTTTTTCAAGCTCTAAATGAAATTCTTGCAATGATTGAGCTTTCTTATCTGCCGAATACAATCAATGGATACCATCTGCAATGCAAATGATAAACATTAGGAACCATCAAACAAAAATCTAGAAGTCAAAGCACTAATAATAATAATAAACATTAAAACATCTAGCTTAAAAGCTTTAATTGTGAAAGATTACAAATGGCATGCACCCAAATTTTCTCAAGCTGCACAACAAACCAATCTAATTAAAATAAATTAATCCAAGAAATCACTATATTGCTGATTTAAAAGCACAAGAAATGTACTTTGGTTTTGCAAGTTTACAACAATCTCTTTATCTTAGTGATCTAGTCAGTGCTCAAGCAAAGGTAAAAATCCACTTGGTATATAATGATGAAAAGGAAAGAAAGAATATGCATGCCACTTTCCCAGACCAAACACAAGAGAACTAAAAATAAGATAAAAATATAACATTGCTAAATAGAGGAAGCCAAAAACCAAAAAAATTCATAACACTGACAAAATTCTTTTGTAATCAAAGCTCCATGCGATGTGATACACCTTATTTCCCAGACCCAACTAATTAATCAAATCTAATCTATCATTAAGAAGTTTAGACATATTATTGTAATATTGGATAGCCCATTACCTTCCTCTTCTTGTTTGGCGTTATCACTCCTCTCCTCATTCTCCAATTATGGCATGCGCCCATAGCCACGAACATAATGTGTGACCATGTCTGGAGCTTCTTGACGCATATATCCGTTCTAAATTCTTCTACCTATACCGAGATGAAAAGATAAACTCAACCTGAATGAAAAGGGAAATAAAATGGCGCTTATTAACTTGCAAGAAAAATTAGATACACAAAAATAATAAGTTAATACGTGTATTTCCACGATTCGGCGTAAAACTTTGAGCGAGAGCAGTATGTAGTTATCAAAGTTTGTTGTGATATATCCAGTTCCTCTTGCAAGCGAGTTTTCTTAATCTATTTCCGTCCTTTAGAAGCCATGTCTGCATAAATTAGAGTAATATATGCCTACAAATGTGAAGTCAAAAACATGTGAGTTAGTTTTTCAAAATGAGCAAGGAAAAAGAAAGAATAATATACTAGTTAGTAAAATTATATACTTACAATGCAGATATAACTACGATAGTCAAATCAGTTCTCTGTTTGAACACAACTGCAATAAGTAGACCTGTTTAACCTCTGCAATCATTCACAAAAACCCAAAAGAGTGGCAACATCATTATAAAATATAAATTTAGAACTCTAATCAAGATTCTCATCTTTGCCATGTTTACTAGGTTGTCCGAGCACAACTATCTCACTAATCGTTGCATCATATACTTCTTAATTACTCAAACAATTGCCACAACAACCATTTCCTACTTTTAACTATCAAACATTCCAATACATGACAAAGATGTATGCATTGCATATTCTGAATTAGAAAAGGCAATTAAGCAAAACTAGAGAATGAAAATTAGTAAAGTTCTTGAAGTAGCTTACCTTCACCCATCTTGTTGCTACCTTCACAACATCAGCACAAGAGTAATCTTATATATGCACGCACATCCATCATCTGTAAAAAAAATGTTAGAAATTATCTTTTACTTCACCAATACTAAGAAGTCGTTTCAATCTTTAAAGACTTAATCATTCCAAACTGATCAACACTATTTCTAAATTACATTACAAAACATGAATACAGTTTCCAATTCTCATATGTACATATCTCTACAAAAGCATGGGCTTTCCTGTCCTACATCCAACCAATCATTGTTATCCTTTCATTAGGACATTCGATTTTATATTCAACAAAAATATAATTTCAAGTTCTCAAATTACCATCAATCTCAATGGAGTAATGTCCTTACCTCAATCACCATTACACACCTACATAGATAAGCAACAAACCAACAAATCCATATATATACTAGCATCAACACCACAAAAATATTAAAAAAAACTCCAATTTATACTACAAATATAAAATAGATTAATAGATATATTCATATGTAAACCTTTTTTTCCCTTGGTGGGGACTATTGGAATGGACTACCATATGTAGATTTGGTTATAGAAGTCCTTGTTTTTAGATCGAAACGAGTATATGTAAGTTCTTCTCTCATCTCGTCGTCAGCAGAAATAAATGAGGAACAATTGTTGGGTTTTTCACTGGGAAGAGAGAAGACCACCAAACAAGTTACTCAAAGAAACTCAAGTAAGATAAATTAATTAGTAAAAGAGATCCTAAAATCTCACCTTTGCACGATTTTCTGGCTGTGCGATGATGGAGATGTAAGCGAGAGGTCATTGACGATGGTGATATGCGCGACAGCCTCGACTCGATGGCGGAGACCTCGCGGCTGCAGAGCTAGGGCTTCTTAACTGCTCAATCGATTGCTGATTGGTCTACCATGTTGGTACACAGATTTCCGGCTAAAAGGAAGATGAAGAAGACAGCAATTAATTGCTCTGAATTGAGAAGAGATAGTATTAATCGCTTCAAATTTAGATAATTTTTGAGTGGGAAGAAGTTGGGTCATAGACGGTTTCTCCTCACTTCAACAATTTCCTTCTTTTCATTTTTATTATCAAAAGATTAAAAGAATAATATTGGAGGGAAGGTTTGTGTTAAATTTTCTTTTTGCCGCTAATTTTCTTTCCTTTCGGGATTAGATTACCGCTAATTTTTTTGATAAGTAATTTGGGTGGGAAGGATAGGGAACAAAAATTTAATAATATCAACAAACTATAAATAATTTATAATTGAATGTATTTAATAATAATACCATATCATTAGGAAAATATTTTTTTATTGTGCTATCAAATTTAACTATTAGGAAAACATAAAAGAATTATTTGTAAATTTGATAATTAGTTAACAAAAATATTAGCATAACATTTTTGTAAAAAATAATTTTGATTACGAAATTGAAGAGGTTTGTAGTTATTTTTTTTTATCAATTAACAACTTTTTGATTAGTTTTCTAGAAAAAAGAATTAAGTTATCTTTTTAATTGGACCTCCTTTATTTACGTAATAATTTATTTATTTTATTTTTTTATGATAATTTTTAGTGTATAACCAGTGTCACTAAATCTATCATATGATGACACTTATTTTGTAGGTGTGGTGTGAGGTTTTCACGAGGTGTAGTAAAAGGTAGGTGTGCCCATAAAGTATCTATGGTGGCATCTATATCAAAGTGTGTTAAAATTGGTGTAGTAATAGATCAATTTTCTAGTAGTGTTCGTTTAGCAATGTTCATAAACTTCAATCACTGAAATTTTGATCATCAATCGATACGATATAAATAATGAAAATATATACGAGCTTGATATATAATATATCAAGAGGGTATAAAAAATTCAAAATGTTTATTTCAATTTGGTAAAGAAAAATAATTTCTTTAACTTATCCCTTTCTTTCTAAAATAAAGTATATCCTTCGTAGATGCATGGTGTTTGAATCTTCATCTTCTATTGCATTTATGTATAATAACTTTTATTTTTCATGATGAATAATAGACATATGACAATATTAATGATTTAGGATTTAAGATTTACATAAAGAAAATATACATTAACTCTAACGTTTATAATTTCTAAATCCTAAATTTTGATATATAATGGAGTGTGTAAATAAATGCTAGAACATTTCGTTTGTCGAAAGTAAGCTACCTAGCTATAGTGATGATGATGGAATAAGTGAATTTTGTGCGACAAAACCTTCTGAATCAAGTACTAATCATGTAAAATATTTTTGTCAAAAGATAACTTATCATGAATATAAATAAGTGTATATCTCGCGCGTTCCCAAGAAAAGTCAAACTAAACCAGAAAATTTAACTATATATATATCCATTACTAATTGTTCTTAACTTAGAAAAGTTGTAGCTGTAAAACAGTGTTGAAATGTAACTTAATTTATGTGAATTGCAGCTAAAAGTAGTGAATTTTGTAGTCAAAGTCTGCCATCATCTTCCAATCTATTACTAATACTTTTCCAGTTTGACATTTTAACAAACACATCACCATCGTAATATAAAGAGGCAAACCACTTGCAAATACGACATCATGTATACATACTACGCAGACGACGACCATGCATTCACACCCTTAATTCAAGCCCTGCTGACCCTTTCTTCCCACTTCTTATGCACCTATATTTATTTTCCCAAATATCTATATATTTTGAGCGACTATACCTTACACGTAGATATTTTTATATAGTGAACCATTAGCGACCATCTCTAAATGCACTAAGAAATGTTGCTTGGTGCCGCAACAAAATATTAGATCACTTGCTTCAAATTAACTACCATATATGTATATTAAATATGTCTCATCAAAAGCTTAATAAAGAAACTAGCTGCTAATTAATGAAAACAAAACTATCACGCACACACAACACACACTTTATATATTGCAGGCATGATCGACGTAGATCATAGAGGATCGTATATTTCCTCAGAATATTGTATTGAATGTATAAAATTAGTTCACTAAATATAGTACGTTTCATAATATATAGTTTGTTCTCACGGAAAATGTGTCCTCGTGCATGGAAATGAACCTAATATTGAGGCAATCATTACAAAATTGAAGTAATTGTGTGAAAAATACTATGTACATAAAAACTTCATCATTGTTTCATCCATTTGGATCAAAAAATAAAATCAATATTGTGTTATAAAGACAAATTAATTACTCCAATTTTCCGTGTACCATCGTGTTTCATTACGAATTTTCATATTTTCAATAATATTTGTTATAAAATAAAAAAAAATTATATCATAATACAACATAATTAGCATTTATAGCGAAAAATTAGAATTTAAAAAAAATTAGTATATTATATTTTTGGAATAATCAACCAAAATAAGTATTTTTTTAATCAAAATATTTTAAAATTATAGTATATAATTTTTTAAAATTTTAACTTTTTATTAGAAATATTAATCATGGTGTATTATGTAATAATAAAATTTTATTTTATAACAAATATTATTAAAAATAGTGAAATTCGTAGTGGAACACGGTGACACAGGGAAAATTGTGGGATAGAGGATCCCATCCACTAATTTTGTTTGTGCCCCCATAGTACCAGATGAGATCCTTTAATTTGTCCCCAATTCTTCGTGTGTCACGGTGTACTACTATTAATTTCACAATTTCTAATAAAAAAAATTGTAGAATAATAATTTATTATTACATAATATATCATTATTAATATTTATAATAAAAAAAAATAGAATTTTAAAAATATCATATACCATGATTTTGGGATAATCAATCAAAATAAGTATTTTTTTTAACACCTAAATATTCCAAAATCATGGTCTTTTAAAATTCTAATTTTGTTTATAAATATTAATCATGATATTAATATAATAATAAATTTTTATTTTACAAAAAAGAAGTTATTAAAAATAGTAAAATTAATAGTGGTACACGGTGGGCTCAGGAAAAATTGGGGATAGAGGCGGGGGTACCCTTCCCTCGTACGTAGTCATTAATCGCGCGCAAGTCAGATGTGCCGAGTTTGCAACTATATAAGCGTGATCCACGTACACTAGAAATCACCATTTTGAGATCAGAGAATTTGTGAGCTCAAATGGAGATGGAAACAAAACTAATCTCGAAAGAAACCATCAAACCATCCTCTCCAACTCCAAAACCCCTCCAAAAACACCAGCTTTCATTCCTTGATCAACTCGCCCCACCCTTCTTCATGCCCCTCGTCTACTTCTACTCATCAGACGACACCAAAACCCCCAACTCCGCTAAATCAGACCACCTCAAAAGGTCCTTGTCGGAAACACTCTCCAAATTCCACCCCCTGGCCGGCCGCCTCGTCGGCAACCTCTACGTGGACTGCGACGACCGCGGCGCCCCCTTCTTCGAAGCTGAAGCCGACTGCGATCTCTCTCAGGTCATCACCAACCCAAACCCTAAGGATATGGACAAATTCCTCCCTTACACACTCAATGAATCCCTAGATTTCTGCATGGCGGTTCAGGCCACCTATTTCCGCTGCGGCGGCCTCGCCCTCGGCGTCCTCATCTCCCACAAGATCGCCGACGCCTTGTCTTTCTTCTCCTTCACCAACTCGTGGTCCGCCGCCGCCAGAGACGGCGGCTCCTCCGCCCCACTCCCCAAGTTCGACACCGCCGCCTATTTCCCTCCGCGGGACATTTGCGGGTACAAGCCAAGTAGCGGAATGATGAAAGAAGAGCTCGTCACTAAAATCTTCACATTCCCGACACAGAAAATCGGCCTTCTCCGGGAAAGGTGCGGCGGGCGGCCCACACGTGTGGAGGCGCTGTCGGCTTTTATATGGACCCGTTTCATATCCGCGACGGGTATGAAAGCCGACCCGAATAAGATCTACACGGTCCAGCATGCGGTCAATCTCCGGACCCGGACCGACCCGCCCCTACCCGAGTACCAATTCGGGAACATAAGCCGGGTCGCCATAGCGAAGCCGGCGGTTGGGGCAGCCGATGGGGGGGCTGATCTGGTGCGGAGAGTGAGGGAAGCCATCAAAGGCGTGGACGGCGGCTATGTGGCTCAGCTCAAGGAAGGCGACCAGCATTTGCATGTGTTGAAGGAGAGAATGGAGCAAAACAATAAGGGCGAGCTGGTTAGCTTCAGCTTCACGAGTTTGTGTAGGTTTCCGGTTTACCAAGCCGATTTCGGGTGGGGAAAGCCGGTTTGGGTCGGCTCGGCCGGGTTTGCCTACAAGAATTTGGTCACTTTTATGGATTCTAGGAAGGGAGATGGAATTGAGGCATGGATTCATCTGAGGAGAGAGGATATGGACAAGTTTGAGGATGATTTGGAGCTGCAAGACTTTCTCTCGCATTATTAAAACTTGCTTTCATTACTTCACATAGGAATTTATTAATTTTGCTTTTTTTTTAATATACCTATATAGCTTCCTGTTGTTTTCAATATTTGGCACTATTTTTTGTTTGGTATTGCTCGATCTATATATGTATAAAAATGTGTGTACTTAAAATATATTACTACTGGGTGTTTTTTTGTTGATTGAAGATATCCACTTACTTCCTCGTAATCTGGCAAGAAGTATTAATTATTTTGTATTTCCTCACACACGAAGAAGCTTTTAAAATTATTGTTGATTACTCGAAACAACACGGGACCATATACTTAAATTTGCAATTTTCACATGATTACTCGAAACAACACGGGACCATATACTTGAATTCGTAATAGTAACATCTCTAATTTTTATATTAGTAAAGAACATCGTCTTCGAGTACATATTGAAAAATTAATTAATTAATTAGCTGCAAAGGATTTATTGTAATTTTTACAAAAAATGATATTATAGATTAAAATAATTTAAAATCATATCGAAATTAAAAATAATGATTTATTACTTGCGACGTATGACCTTTTAACATATCTGACACTGAGCATACACTTCAAAATGTTACCAAGACGTTATAAGATGCAAATTATGATGATGTGGCAATTGGCATGCGATATAAGAGCATCTCCAGTAATGCTTCCCCAAATTTAGGTATTTGCTGACATCATCACAGACACATCACTATTTTTCATTTCTTTCACTTTCACCAACAACAATTCTTTCTCAAATTATGATTTGCTGACATCATTATGAATCCTACTATCAAAC
>JAYJMF010000024.1:2095969-2107661 GCA_036873715.1 Salvia sclarea | reverse complement strand
GTTTTCATGCCAATGAACCTACAAAACACCACAAACTACCCAAGCGTAGTAAAGCTCGACAAAACATGAAATCAATAACGAAACGAGCTAAAACTAACGACAACAAGACCAACAACACTATAAAGCACCATGCAAAACACTATAAAAACGGGACTTATCAGTGATGATGATTTTTTTTAATGTGAAGAAATTATAAATAAACATTAGTTTGATCTATGATAATGACCTCTTCAATTAATTTTGAAAGACTATGAATCTATGATAATGACCTTGACCTCTTTATAATATGCTCGAAAACGTTTATAATACTTGAAATTGTTTCATTATTAATTATACGAAATACATAAGTTTTGTTTACTTTATTAAATTCCGTTATCTTTCAATAATCACAATAATCAAACATAACATGTTTTTAAGTTGATTACTTAACCCTCTCTTCAATAAAAAAAATCGACTATATAATATCATGTCTCGAACTAATAAGAAAAGAAGAAATATGAATAGATAAAACAAAAAAAGGCACACTCCCATACGACGGTCCGCTAATCGTGCGGCGCGCGTTCACACCTCCATTCGGATGGAATAAATATAAATAAACCAATAAAGACAATAAGCAGGGTTGTAGCCCAATGGCTACATGCGCGCATTTAAATCTTTATAATGGAAGCCGCGGGTTTGAGGCCCAACGCCTTAAATTTCGTTTTCCTTTTTATAATTTGATTTTCTTGTTTTTTTTTTTTGTTTTCTAATCATTTTTTGTGTTTTTTTTTCTTTTTCTTGTTTTTCTTTTCTGAATTAATTTTCTTTTCTAGTTTTTTTTAAAAAGGTAGAAAAGTGTCAAGTGTTATGTGTCATTTTTTATGACTAGTAGTGTCATTTCATACAAGTATTATTGTCAATTCAAATAATAAATAATGCACTATTATTTTTCTAAACCCTAACCCATAAAACTAAATCCTAACCCCTAAATATTAAACCCTGACCCCTAAACACTTAAAACTAAAACGTGTTTTTTTGAAACACTATAAGTGTCAATTTTCATAACTGGCAGTGTCAATTTGAATAACTATTAGTGGCGATTCGAATAACTATTTGTTATCACTATGAGTGTCATTTTGTATAAGTAATAGTGCCAATTTGAATAACTATTAGTGCCGTTTCGAATAACTATTAGTGCAATTTCAAATAACTATTTGTTATCACTATAAGTGCCACTTTGTATAACTAACAGTGCCAATTTGAATAACTATAAGTGTCATTTCATTCAAATTATAAAAATAAAGTGTCATGTTATATAGTGCCAATTTATATTATTACAAGTGCCGTTTTATATAATTAAAAGTGTCATTTTATATTACTATAAGTGTCAGCTTATATAACAATAAGTATTATTTCTAATAATTATGTCCAATTAAAAAACAAAACAAAAACATAAAATAAAAGATGAAACGAAAATGAAATGAAAAAAACAAAAACGAAAAAACAAAAAAAGGAAAATGAAAAGGAGTGAAACAAGAGAAAAGGAGTGACACCCAAACTCATATAGCAATGAGTTGTGTGTGCCACTGGACTGGGCCGCTTAATTTATTTGACCAAATAAATATTTTTGATTAAATAATTTATTTCGTAATTAGCTCATTGCTATATGAGTTTGAGACGAGAATAAATAGTAACATTATTTTTTAAATACGATTTGGAACATGTACCACCATTCCGATGAGCTGACGACCATGTAGTGTTTCAGCGAGGTGATGTCAACGTGGGGCTTTTCAACGGGGCGAGACGATCCAGATAAATTTAATTCGATTTGACCAAATATAAAATTTTGATTAAATAACTTTTTTGTTCAATTTAATAATTACGTCTCAATTGTAGAAGTCATAGATAACAACTCGGGGGGTTGATTCACCAAATACAAAGTCTTTTTTGTATTTTATTTCTTCTCATAAATTGTAGCGTAGAATGATTTTTTGTCAAAACTTATATAGTATAACTAATATTTATTAAAGTCATATCTATCAACTTGATATAGATAGTTGTGTTTATGATGATCATAATAAAACCCATCGAATTTCGAACATGTCATAACCAGGGTTATGTGTTTGGGTAATTAGCGTGTATTACTTTATAGTTTTGAGACAAGACGAGACTTATGTGCATTATTTCAACGGGACAACCATGTAGCGTATCGACTAGCCAAGATAAACCATATAGCGTACCGACAAGACGAGACGATATACTACCATGTATTGGAGGCAACCATATTGCATAAAAATGAGACGAGACGAGATGAGACTAGACAAGGCGAGACGATACTACCGAGCAATATTATGACGAGGCAACCATGCAACGCTCCAACGAGGTGAGACGAGACTAGCATGCATTAAAGGCATATAAGTACGAGACGAGATGAGACTATCATGCATTATTCTGCAACCATGTAGCATATCGAATTATCGACGAGTCGAGACAGTATGAGATTACTGTGTATCTATAAATTTATGATATAAAACTTATATATATCGAAACAAAATACTAATGAATTTGGACAATTAACAAGTACTACTATTGACGAATTTAAGAATGAATAGTAGACTAACTTTTAAATAAAAAATTACAAATCATGATATAAAGTGTTCCCGTCGAATTTCGACGGGTTACAATCTAGTAAAAAAAAGGTATTGCCTAAATCAAAATTCTTCTAGCGCTTAATCGAGTTATTACTTATTTGGTTGTTTTTCTTTTTCTGTTGACAAATGTTTTTTTAATAATTTTAACACAGGCTCATAGAGAAAATCTAAAAAATCTTATTAGTAACATTGTTTGATGAGAGCACATAAGTTTGACTAATGTGTCTATAATTTTTCAACCGTACTTCGATTTCATATATGTAATTTAAAACGTATGAACCGTGTATGGTACAAGAACAAAACTGCAATCCAAAGAGGAAATAGAAAAAGTATGATAGTAGCTAAAATGTCTATATAGCTCTTTTACTTCCTCCCAAAAATAGCTTCACGAGTCACTAGCCTTATTCCCCTCACCCACAGCTCGGCCACTTCAACTCCACCACAGCAAGAGAAATGAAACTCCTGATTCTTCGTAGTCACCACCCTAAACAACCCTTCATCGTCACTGTCACTCTTCCGCCGCCGGTTCCACCGGAACGTGGAGCTCGGGCCCACCTCAGCCCCTCGACAGATCACATTCCTTCGGCTCGACTTCCCCCAACTCAACATCCCTCCGGCCTCCACCATCCTCAACACCTTCACGTGGGGGGTCCCCTTCCCCGCCTTGGTGTGCTTCTTCACACGAGACCCTCTCGTCACAAGCTCCCGAGCAAGCTCGTCTAGTATCACCCGCTCCGCCTCGTCTCCATCCGCCAAAGAAAGTGCGGTTTCGTGCCTTGCATTCTTGAGATCACACTTTGCCCCTAATGAAATCAGAAGCTCACACATACTCCCATCTCCTGATCTTGCCGCCAACATTAGTGGACTATATCCATCAGAATCAAGAAGATTGACATCAAAACCTTCATTCACTAGCTCTTGTACCAAATCTTGGTTTCCAAAGCGAGCAGCATGATGCAGATCGGATTTGATCATATCACCATTTATAGATGACAGTATCTCTGCAAATGCATCTCTTTTTTGGCTTGCTTTTGCTAGGCTGATCGCGGTCTCACCATACTTATTCTTCAGTTCCACATCAGCTCCCGCGTTCACAAGCAGCCTAAAGATGTCGACATGACCGCCTGCAGCAGCAACCATCACTGCAGAGAATCCAGCATCATCTCTCTCATCAATCTCCAAATCTTGATGCTTGATCAGCTTCGTCATGGCTTCAACATCATTCGCTCGAGCCACAAACAGCAGAGAAGATAACACCTCCGGGTTGCTGGATCGCACCATTTTCCCAGATCGAATCACCTCCAAAATCGCCTGCTGGAAGACGAGGCTCCACCGTGCTAATCCAGCAATCGACATTGCAGACTGGCCAGAAACATTACACAAGCCAAAATCAGAACCTGCTGATGCCACAAGCTTGAGGCACTCCTCATGCTTGTGTCGAGCACAGATCATCAGCGCGGTCTCTCCAGATCCCGTTCTTGAGTTCACATCACAACCAGCATTGATCAAGAGGCGGAGAATCGTGGCCAACCCGAGACGTGCAGCCAAGTGTACGGGGCGTATGTCTGTATTCTGAGATGTTTGGATTGGGGATTCTGTGTCAACAGCGCCGCTGCTCAAGAGCACCTCGAGAGCTCTCGCGTTGCCACATAGGACGGCGTGGTGGAGGATCGTTCGCCCCAGATGGGGGATGTTAGGAGAGGAGTGTTGAAGGAGCATGCGCAGGATAGCACCAGTAGCTTCGAAATACTCCACTGCACACCATGCGATGTGATATGGCTCGGCCAGACCAGCTCCTACACGGAACTCTTCTCCTGTGGCCAAGTCCCACGACCAAGCTCCTAACCTAACCTTAGCATCTCTTCTGCATCCCATCTTTATAAAAACAAGATTATTTCAGACGAGAAACCTAATACAGTATATATTATCCTCTAATAGAATACGATTACCTTTAACAACAGCTGAACAACTAAAGTTTGTCGATTAACAACAGCTGCAGCAAGCGCGTTGCAGTCTACATTGGCGTGGAGAGAAGGCTTGGATGATTGCAGTAGCATCCTTGTATTTGCATTAGGATCAACCCCATTCTGCATAAACCAAATGAAATGACTATTAATTATGTTTTTTCCATCTTTACTAAACAAACACAGAAAAACTTCACCGGTTGGACGTAGCATAAGTCATAAATATATACCTTAATGAGTGATGCAACAGAATCAACGAATCCCCTGCTTGAAGCAACAACGAGGGCGTGGACAGCAACGTGAGGGCGGATCAAGTCTGAAGCCATGAGTAGCTCGGCAGCTCTAGCCCGCCCCACGTTGCATGCCTCCAGCAACGCCTCCTCGCAGGCCGCCTGAGCTGCCCCGCCATTCAGTAGTACCTTTAACACCTCGATGTGGCCCTCCCTTGCCGCACCAGTGGTTGCATACCCTCGGAAGAGTTTTTGGTTCACATTCGCCCCAGCATTCTGTTCACATCAAATTCAACAAATGAGGACTTTATTTTGATGCTTTCTATCTTGTCGAAATTAATCAAGAGACAAGATGAAACAAGTGGAGCCTCCTGTGACGAGATATATCGCAATAAAACAATTTGATCACCACGCTCCAAAGCAACTTAACTTTGACACTTTAGGCCTATTATTGGGCTGGGCATAGGAAATTATTTGTTTAATACTACTCTCTAATAATTGCGATTTGGATATATTTGAGAACAAATTAAAACGGTAAAATTCAAATTTAAGAGGCTTGGAATTTGGGGACGACAAATTTGATACTATTACTGATTGATTGACTTAGTAAAATTTAATCAAAATTTCATACCAAATTTTAAACATGCAAACCTGAAACAGATTCAAATAGTATCATCTTAAGATATGCTGAATAATAATAATTAATTTCAGGCATAATATATAGTTTTATTAAAATGGTAGAAATTGGTAGAAGACTCCATAAAGTTTGACTCGATCACCATGCCACGATATTAATTAAAATGAAAAACGTATATGAGTTAATTACCAATAATTTTCTGAGGAGCGCAAGGTTTCCGTTATGAGCGGCGAGGAAGAGAGCGGTGACATGAGTCCTGAACTCTTGGAACTCGACGCGAACTTCAGTCGCCGATTCACCGTTCAAGACGACCTCTGTTTTTCTGGATTTCAAGCAAACTGTTCCAATGAAATTGACGTCGACAGATGGATGAGAGAGCAGCTCGGCAGCACGGCGGAGATCGTCCGCTTGAGCCGCGAGGACTAGCCTCTGAGAAATAGACTCATCGTCGTATTCCTCACCAAATCCCGTCACCGGAAAAACCTGTTGTTTCTTACTACCGATCACGTACACTTCCGTCATTACTGCTCTTTTTGGACGTGTAAGGGAGAGAGAGAGAGAGAGAGAGAGAGAGTTTAATTGGAGTGTGAATGAGGATGAGTTCACAAGAAATCAGATTTTTCCCACCACCACACTATTTAATTAGTATTAGTATTTTAGAATATATGCAACTGTTTATTGGTTTTATTATAAGACACTAATATGTCCGAAATAACGATTTCGCAAAACTGAAATCATTTTTTATTATGTTACTATATTTTTATCACCTATAATCTTCACCCATGATCAGATTTTAACGAGTAGGTGACCAAAATCCAAAATATATAATATCGTTCAAAGTAACCTTTTATAATGTGTAGGTTGGAAACAAATTGTTTCTGCCATTGTTTGCTCACCCATTAATATTTATTAAATTATGCAAAAAAATCAATTCATGTCATATTTATACAATTATTATTTCCACTAGTGTGTTGAGGGCATAAAAATCATCACATCTTTGGTGAATTAATTAAATAGAATTAACCGGCTAAGCAAAGATATGATGATGAAAGAGTTCACCATTTCTCGACACCAAATTAATTAATATTTCTTTTTACAATAATCATAATTATCCGGATTTGGCCTGCATTAACCCCAAAGGCAACGACCAAGAAAGGCCACGAATCATAAACTAATCTAGATTTATTTGAGAGCAAATTTATTTTGTTTTGTCCAAATAGAGAACAACGGTACACAACAAAATGCAATGATATCATTGGTGCATGTGTGTTGGCTTAAATAGTGTCAGGAGATTAATGTCTGAGGCTAAAGGTTTCGGGTTCAAATTCTTAATGACAATGCCTTTAAAATTTTTGTATTTATTTAGATTTAAAAAAAAAATGCAATGATATGAAATCTTTGATGGCTGATATTATATGCTTATAATTTGTAGCAAAAATCAATAAAGAGTCACTAATGAACAAGCATCACTCGTGCTTTACAGGTTAGGGTAATACTATAAATTAAGACAAAGGAAATTGATTTGGGAATTTCTAATTGAATTCAAGGATATGTCTATATCATGGTCTCAATTTCAATATTAAATGATCGGATTAATCGGAAGTGATATCACAAGAAAAGAAAAATTATTTATTTATATTGAAATTGTAGAATTGTTAATAACAATAATAATGATATATATGTATCAGATTGTATTCTTGCATACGATTGGGTATAAAAAATGGTAAGGTTGAAATGATTGTTTTAAAAAATAGTAATCAAATGACGAATGAAACCCACAGATGAAATGGGCCTTCTTTGAAAAAAAATAAAAATAAAGTAACCCTCTCGAAGTCCAAGCCCATTAGTAAAAATAAAGCCGAGCCGAACTAATATGAGAAGACCCAAAATAAATTTTGTATTCTGTTGCCATAGGAGCTCCACGATACCTCCACGCGTCCATTTTCCTAATCGCAGAGACATCTTCGCTTTCTGCACCGTTAGATCCTCATTTTAGTCAAATATAAAAAGATAATTCCATCTTCACCGTCGATCGTCAGCCTCAGCGAAACTATCGTAGGCTTGCGCACATAAGGACTGCTCAGCTCGCTTTCTATTTTCTCATCCCTCTCTCTCTCTCTCTCTCTCTCTCTCCCATCTTCCCCCCTCGCTCAAGCGCAATCACCCTCGTGGTTTCGTTTCAATCGCAGCTGCTTTGCTCGTAAACTTTTGATGCCATCATGGTACGCGTCGTTCCTCAATTAACTTGATACTTCATTTGTTTATTTGTGTCTTATTTTCTATATTTGGAATGACTGTCTGGTTTTGTGTGAAAATTGGATCTTGCTCATGGGAGTGATTAAAGATGCAAAGTATCGAACTACCAATTTGTTCCTTGCGGAGCTGAAAATACGAATCTCTAACCCTATTTAATTAGAAATAAACGATGGGCGAATTTGGGACCAGAAGTATTCTCTACCAATGCAAATAGATCGAACCCTAATTTTTTATTTATAATAATGTATGACTTGGACGCGATTCCACTTGAGTGTATTTGGGTGTGCGCTGATGTCATGAAAAATTGGAAACGAGTTATAGACTATGTAGGGAAATGAAGCTTTTTGTAAATTTGAAATTCCTGTCTTAAAATGAGGTACACTGCAGTTAGTAGTTTATGCCTTATTGCTGGAGTGTTGTGGAGTTTGATTCAGTTGATTGATAAAGGGTTTGAGGGTTCCTCTTGGTACTGGGAATTGAGTGTCTACACTTGTACATGAATTAGAATTTTTGAGCTAATTTCGAAATCTGCATGAGCTTAGTTAGTTTGTTTCACTGCACGAATATAATTTTCTATGATAAACGCAACTCATTGTGCTTCATCCAGGACTTTGGAGTCCTTCCCTATTCCAAGTCTTATAAAAATTGGTGAATTCCTTGCATACGTGTATTACATATACAACCGGAGGGTTTATATTCGAAAAGCCTCGGCCTCAGCCTCAGCCTCAAGCCTTTAACCTTCTATACCCTTACATCACTTGTTCAGAGATTATGAAGACAGCAGAAATTTAGTTCTCCTGATTTACAAAAAAATATAGATGATAGCAGCTATCCTTGAAGTCCTTGAGTGTCCGTGTTCTATTGTATATGGTACTGTTTGGCTCACTTGCTTTTAGACATCTGGTTTTGGTTATTTTTTAATGTAAATGTTTTAAAAGTAACATGTATTTTTGACTTTCTTTGCAGTGGAAGGAAATTTCATATATTTAAACATTATGACCTGAAAGTAACTTTTTATTTGCATACTTAATGCTTCAACAGGCTCCTATAAAGGGCATCCTTTCTCTACAAAAGACTGCTTTTGTCCAACGCTCCAGCGAGAATTTGGGCCTTGTGCGTAGATTGTTTAGCACACAGGCTGCTACAACTTCTGCCACCCCACAGCCCCCGCCCCCTCCACCACCTCCAGAGAAGACACACTTTGGCGGCCTGAAAGATGAAGATCGCATCTTCACTAATGTATATGGTTTGCATGATCCTTTCCTAAAAGGTGCAATGAAACGTGGAGACTGGTATAGGACAAAAGACATAGTTATCAAAGGAGCTGATTGGATTGTCAATGAAATGAAGAAATCGGGACTTAGAGGCCGTGGTGGTGCTGGTTTTCCCTCTGGGCTCAAGTGGTCCTTTATGCCAAAGGCATCTGATGGCCGCCCTTCATATCTTGTTGTTAATGCAGATGAAAGTGAACCTGGAACGTGTAAAGATAGAGAAATTATGCGGCATGATCCTCATAAACTGCTAGAAGGTTGTCTAATAGCGGGAGTTGGGATGAGGGCAAGCGCTGCATATATTTATATTCGTGGTGAGTATGTGAATGAAAGACTGAATCTCGAGAAAGCCAGGAAAGAAGCTTATGCAGCTGGGTTGTTGGGAAAAAATGCATGTGGATCAGGTTATGATTTTGACGTGCATATCCACTTCGGTGCTGGAGCTTATATTTGTGGTGAAGAGACAGCTCTTTTAGAGAGCCTTGAGGGTAAGCAAGGGAAACCTAGGTTGAAGCCTCCTTTTCCAGCCAATGCTGGGCTATATGGTTGCCCTACAACTGTTACTAATGTTGAAACTGTGGCTGTTTCACCCACCATTTTGAGGCGGGGTCCGGACTGGTTTGCTAGTTTTGGCAGGAAAAATAATTCTGGAACAAAACTTTTCTGCATCTCAGGGCATGTAAACAAGCCTTGTACTGTTGAAGAGGAGATGAGTATTCCACTGAAAGAGCTTATTGAGAGACACTGTGGTGGTGTTCGTGGTGGATGGGACAATTTACTTGCTGTTATTCCAGGCGGTTCATCTGTTCCATTAATTCCCAAGCACCTATGTGAAGATGTGCTCATGGATTTTGATGCACTTAAAGCCGTCCAGTCAGGGTTGGGAACTGCTGCTGTCATTGTGATGGACAAGTCCACTGATGTTGTTGATGCTATTGCTAGACTCTCTTACTTCTACAAGCATGAGAGTTGCGGCCAGTGTACGCCTTGCCGAGAAGGTACTGGATGGCTCTGGATGATTATGGAGAGAATGAAGGTAGGAAATGCAAAGCTGGAGGAGATTGACATGCTCCAGGAAGTGACCAAGCAGATTGAAGGGCACACCATTTGTGCGTTGGGAGATGCTGCTGCTTGGCCAGTTCAGGGACTTATTAGGCACTTTAGGCCAGAGATGGAAAGGAGGATCAGGGAGAGGGCCGACAGAGAGTTACAACAGGCTGCTGCTGCTTGATCTCTATGAAGGTTGGTGCTAGAACAAACAATTACTCTGTTTTTTTGTACAGTATGATTTGTCTGAGTGTTGTTGAAATCGATGCAGGTGGAACATTTCCACCCTTACTTTGAACTAATTGGCCAAGATACGCTCCACATCTTTTTCTTGATAAAAATCATAATCTTTTTAAAACCTTTTCCTCAGTGATTAGATTAGATTAGATTCTCACTGTCCTTGACCCGTAAAACCTGATCCTATTGTTGAATTTAGGGTGGAATGGTGGATTAATGTGATTCTTGGCCGAACAGAATAATTCTTCATACGAAGAGCATTAAGGTAGTTTCTATATAGTAAGCTGTTTACCTGTCTGTTGCTGGCCCTATCATGACATGCCAAACAACCTTCCTAAAACTATTCCTGAATCTGAAGGCTAATGCTTATAATCTTCATGTTTTGGCTGACAAGTTATGGTGCAGTGTGCCTCCTTTGGGATCTATCATTGTTAGAAACTCTCTTTCTTTTGAAGCCTAGCAAGGAATAAGCCTGAACATGACTCTGGTTGAGTATAGAGAACTATTGAGGGATCCTAGCAAACTCTCTTTCTTTATCATACCTATTAGATAAAAAATATATGCCTGTATAAGATTATTCTACATTAAATTCTAGTATATGAAGGTTTGTTTTGTTTCTTCTTCCTTTTGGTCTCACATTAGTTTCTTGTTATCCTTAAAATGAACTTGAAACTTCTATATGACATATTATTCTGGTTTTGCAGGGTTATGCTGTTAGATTACATTGAATAAGCTCGTAGAGGTCAAAGAGATTTCAGAATTTGATCCATCCGTCCAGACACATGCTTAACATTGATGGTTGTATCGTATATGACTGCATTAAAATTCTACTTTTTTATGTTCCAAGTTCTTCTTTCAAGGATTAGGCTTAAGCATACGAGTTGAAGTCTCATTCTATCTGGATTTTTGTTGGTTGAAGAACCTTTGAAACTGTCTTTGTGTAATTCTGGCAATAATTTTGGAAGGCATGTCATTAATGTCTTTATATTCAAAACATTGATTGCTCAAATCTTATAGGCATGCTGATATTTTATTTATTCTTTTATATTGTATTTTGTCCAATTGATGATTCTATATGCGTTTTGATCTCCAGTGGGAAGCGAACTGTTAGGTGTTACAGCATATTGTTATTTTGAATCTTTGTGAAAAATTTGCTAACTTTTTCCTGATTCTGGTGCTGCTTTGCATTGAGCCGACCGTCTTCATGATATGAGAGTATGAGACGGGTTAAGATGTTAGGATTTGGATTTGAGTGGGACGAGTTAACATTTGGATTTAAATCCAAATTTGACTAACATATTTATAATTATGAATATCAACGATAATATATTATCTATACTATGCTTAAATGTGGAGCCAAATTGAAAAATTGATTTGAAATCAATTTCAAATTGAATGGCAATTTTGTAAATTAAAGGAA
>JAYJMF010000024.1:2074135-2086337 GCA_036873715.1 Salvia sclarea | reverse complement strand
TCGGGAAATCGAGGAGGCTGGTGGCGGGATTCGTCACGTTGTTCGTGATTACGGCGGTCGCCGGTGGCTTCCCCGTGATTACGAGCTTGATTCCTAAGGTACTGTCGCCACTGTCGGTCCTCATGGCGATCGTCATGTTCCCCGCTTTTGACGCCGACGACGGAGGAGATTGGGGAGACGGTGCAACAAAAGTGTTTGTTGGGGGACCACCAAATAAATTTTAAAAAAATAAAAAATAAAAAAAAAATCGGAATTTATCTAACGGTCGTTTGTCTCTCCGTCAAAACCGTGACTAATTTGCATATTAATCGGAACGTCGGTGACGGGTTCGAAAGTTTTCAAATGACGGGGAGTTAGTTGCATTTCGGAGTCAACGATGGGGACTTTTTTGCTTATTCGCCCTTTTAAAAAATTCCTCCACACTAAAAACAAATCTTAAGCATTTGTTGAAGCTTTGATAGCATCTAGGTCTATAGGGAAGTTATGAGTAATTTCAATACCAAGGTTAGCACCATTGATGATATCAGCCCAAGTACACGGCCTTGTCTATCAACTACAAATCGGTTAAAATCTTATTCTATATAGCAAAATAAATTGAATCCATACCATGATTTTAGGTCCTACGTGGAATCACAACAAGTCTCTAATTTTATTTATCTAAATTTTTTATTTATAAATTTTTATTATATAAGCTTTTTATTTGATTTCAAATAATGAGCGTTGGAATTGGATAATGTTATAACCAATTTTACATGATAAGTTTTGAAAGTAATTTTCCTCCCATTTTTTTTAATACTATTATAGTTCCCTTTTTCCTTCTTAAAAATCGCTTTCCCTTTTTTTAATATAGTATAAATCAAAACTAACTCTAATTTCACTTGAATAATTAAATTTTATTTCAATTCAGATTAGTACAAACTTATCCCATCTATAAAATCACATCGATTCATAGACAAAAAAGACATCGCCCGAGTTATTGACAGAGAAGCCGCCCGAGTTATTGATTTTCATAGAGAAATATGAAAACGAAGGTAATATTTTCATTATTTTTTTAAGTTTGATGATGATTGATTTTTCTATTTTTCAATATATTATTGATTTTATTGGATAAATCTTAATTTTTGTTTTCTTTAGAGGAAGAGATGACGTCAATTATTGATCACATACCTTTGAACGCCATCGATGACAAAACAAGGAATAAAAAAGTGATTGTTAGAATCCATCGTTTATGGATTCAGAAAGACAGAATGAACAAAGAATGATTAAAGATGATCTTAATCGATAAATGGGTAACAATTTCAAATTTATTCTTAAAATACAAATTGTTAGTATTATTATTCATGGTTAAAACTCTTGTGCTGATTATGAATTTTATAATTTATATTATCTCATACGCTATGTGCTTAAATTATTTCATAAGCATGCTTTGCGAATTCGAACAAAATCTGTTGTTTGTTATTATTGGAGTAATTATTACATTATTTTATTTATTATGTATGAAAACAAATATAGTTTATATACAAAGTGTTTTATCCAAAATCAACCCCGCCACCAACTTTATCAAAATTAGAAAATCGCCACCAACTTTATCTAAATTAGAATAATATTTTACTCTGCTTTTAATATGAATTTGTATTATTTATTTGTGCATGGTCATCAAATTCAAGCTTCCATATCAGTGAGGTACAAAGATAGATTTATGTCCGCACTTAGGTGTTCGGTATTGCCAAGTAACGAAATTAAATTGATGGAGGACTGCATCATCATATTTTTAAGAAATATCGACCCCTCAAATGAGCTTTGCAATGGAACTAGAATGATAGTAACTAAACTCGGGGACCGAGTGATAGAAGCCAAACTAATAGGAAAGAGGTTTCTGATTGCTACAATAATAATGAGCCCCTCGGATGTTACTAAATTTCCGATACGATTTCAGAGGAGGCAATTTCCCATAAGTGTGTGCTTTGTTATGACTATAAATAAGAGCCAAGGCCAGTCTCTCTCAAAGGTAGGTTTATACATACCGAAATCGGTTTTCACTCATGGCCAACTTTACGTTGCGATTTCACGAGTCACGGGCAAGAAAGGCCTTAAAATTTTAGTTTGCGGCAAGGATGGTGAATCGCATGGCACAACCACAAATGTGGTATATGATGAAATTTTCAGTCGATTGTTGGATATTAAATTGATATATTGTTGCATTGTCCTGAAGTTTCTTTTGAAACAGGGAATAGAATGGATGTTGACCATGAAAAAATCCCATAATTACGCACACAGAGACGCCTATCCTATTTATGTTGGCTATTTTATTGAGTGGATTGAGTTATTGTTTTGAATATATTTAGCTCATTTAGTTATTGTTTGAACCTAAAATTGATTTAGTTATTATCTAGATTGTTTGATTATTTAACTTATTCCTTTATTAGTAGATCTTTTAGTTATTGTTTGAACCTAAAACTGATTTAGTTATTTTTAAAATTGTTTGAATATTTAAATTATTCATTTATGACATTAAGTAAAAAATTAACAAAAAAGAGAAACAAAGTCAATCATGTTGTATAATGACACAAAAGATCAAATAATATCAAAAAAATATTTATAAAATACAGTGTCAGTCAATTTCCGTTGAATTTCGACGAGTTACCGACTAGTATTTCAAATACCAATGTAAATAGACTAAATTTTCCAAATTACTCCAATAATTATTGCAAATTTTTAATTTTTTATATAATAATTAAGAATAAAAATGTAAAAATATATTTTTTCTTAATTTATAAAAAATGATGTCATAAAATACTTATTTTTGTCCCGTTAAAATACAAAGGAAGTAGAAGTTATCCTTGATCTAATAAATTGCGCAACGTATTGTGGGTTAATAATAGGATAGATTTGTGGCGTCCGTGAATAAAACAAAAAAGGAAAAAGGGGTAAGCGGGGGAGTTGTGGATAAGCGATAAGCACAAGAAACACTTTCGGAGGTAGCAGAACGACCCCATTAGGCCACGTGGCATGCTTTCTCTCTCCAAGAACTTCAACACGTACCACCCAAAAAATTAAAAGCCCATAATGGGCTATTATGTAAGGCGGTCAACGTCATTGGTCCGGCCAAATTACTGGTGGGCTGACGTGGGCCGTCGCTTTCAAAGCCCAGAACACAACAACACACACACACCAAAATTTATATATTTTTATTATATTAAATTTAATATAAAAAGATAGGAGAAGTGGGTGTAGTGATGGCCTAATCACTTCATGTCAAGGCATCGCCTCCAAAGGACGCATCTATCCCCGCTTTTGGGCCGTATTCACGACGCTGCCACTCACTTTCGTTGCCCGTTTTGCCCATCTCCTGTCCTGTTTTTTTCTTTTCTTTTCTGTTTTGGTTAAATAATGTTTCGATTAGTTCAAATAATAGGGTGATGAGGAAGACAAGGCCTATCCAATCATAGAATAGGTTTGTTGGTTACAACCTTGCTGTGCACCATAAAAGTCAATTTGTCAGTGCCAAAAAGCCAAAAGCCTTCTCAGTTTTTATTTGCCAACGAGGATAAAATTTAAATAAAATTAACATTCCAACAGTAAAATGATGGAGTAGTTTATTTTAAAAAGGTTTTATCGTGTTTGTTTGGAAATTTTGAATAAATTCGAATTTTCAGCGTTTTTTTTTTAATCATATCACCTCCCAGACATGATTGAATATCTATAGTAAAATTTATTTTCTTACTACCTTAAAAGTCAAATAATGATTTTTGTTACTGTATTTGATAGAAATTATTTGCAGTTATGTCGAAACAGAATATGCATACATATTTAGCATGGCACTCTGTTGATCTAGAAATGAAGAAGGTGGTTGTTTTAGTGAAACAGATTTGAGCTAAGACATTCTGATTTGTCTGTTCTACTATAAAAGAATCCAAGTATAATTATGAATTATGATTCCATCTAGAAGTTAGATTGAATGAGAAGGGAGCAAAAGGAAAACATAATAAGACCTTGAGGGCTCATCATGGGCCTGAGTCTTGAAAAAAATCTCCCCCCATCCAAGTTGGCTGTCACTTCCATTTACAATTTGATACTAGTAAAATGGAAGGAATTAATTTGTTGATACCTCATAATAGTTGAGCTGGTGTCAATTCCAATTATTTAATCGAGTGAGGGTTCATGAAATGAAAAGCACAATGTCAAAAAGGGGGAAGAAGTTATGATTTGGGATATTTTTGTATGATTGAAGGGGTAGTTACGACTTTCAATGTGCGGATGCTTCCAAAAAAGAACAATAGAGTTAACTTGTTGGCGTGTGAGACTTGGCCAGTGGATGTGAACATCAAGGGAGTTGGCAAAAGCAGTCATTTTTTCTTTTCTTCTTTTCTTTTTCATGGTGAGTGGGAGCATACCTTTTCTGCCCTGCCCCCTCTCTCTCTTTAATTATTATTTATTATTATTTCTGCTAGTTTATTATTCCTGCAATTATTAATCTTCAAATTAATTTTCGATTTTATTACTTTCTTTCCTGGGGCGGATGGAGATAGATGGATGGATGGATGAATTGGGATAGAGATAATGGTCCTTTACTAGCAGACATTTCTACCACCATATTCCCCTCATCTTGCTTTCACAGATTCTTGTTGCATAGTGTCCGTATTAATCTAAGCTTTTTTCTTTTCTTTTTTTCCCTCTCCTCCCTCTTAGATGCTTTTTCTCTCTTTTTTTATTTTTTTCATAGTGGGAACATTATTTACTGCAGCAATCATTAATCTTTCAAACATATTATTACCTCAGTTGCTGTCCAGAGCTCCAAATAGTTGGCTCATTTGAGAGTCAAACTCAAAAACCACAATCCCACTTGTCTGATTACTTTGATTTTTCTGGAATTTAAGGTAATCTTAATCATAACAAGAGTTATTTTTTCGGCCCGGGGGATTTTTGCTTTTGATATGCTTATTGGGTGTGAATGATTTGATTGCAGTGTTGCTAAGGGAATCTTTGCTTGGTTAGCTTTGGAGCATTTCTACGGCCGAGTTTTTGGTTGGTAGCTAACAGGATAGAACCAAAGTTCTCGTTTGTTAAGGAAAAAAGTAGGAATCTTGAAGATTCCTTGTTTCTTTCTCTGGTTGGGGTGTTTTAAAATTTTATCATCTTGCTCAATTCTTGGTACTTGAGGTTAAAGTTTGTGGCAATTAAGGTGGATAAGGTAGCATCAGCACACTAATTTGCTGTCTTCGTATTCTGATTTTTCTTTGAGGTGGTCAGTTGATTTGATTCAGATTTCTTAGATGGGTTTCGGTGGTTATGTGTGCTTGACTGACGGCTGTGTTGGTATGAACATTAGATAAAAATGGGGAAAATTCAGGAGGTTTGTTGCTGAGTTTGTTACTGTTTGTGTTGGATTTAGATGAACTTACTTCACGTAGTTGGATTTGGGTTGAAGGTGGGCCATCTTCTTTTGATGCTTTGCTGCTGGTTTCTGTCTTTGATCTCTTTGAATTGGCTGAGTAATGGGAAAATCATGACCACCAAGAATAGTTTGCTTGGTGATGGAGGGAAGATATGGATGAAATTGTGGGATCAGCTACCGGGGTGTGGTTTGAAGATCCATCATCAGTACTCGCAGTATATATCCCTAAGGAAAGTGAGGAAGAATTGGTGGACCAAGCTTCTGATAGCATGGATAGTATTTGGGATTATAACCTCACTGTCTGTGTTTTGGTACATGAGCTCACAAGCTGTGGAGAAGAGGAAAGAAACGCTTGCTAGCATGTGTGATGAGAGGGCGAGGATGTTGCAGGATCAGTTCAATGTCAGCATGAATCATATCCAGGCAATGTCTGTTATCATCTCAATCTTCCACCACGACAAGAATCCTTCAGCAATTGATCAGGTAAAGCTGTTATTAGCCAACTATAATTCGAACTCCCAGAGGGATTCTTGGCTGCTCAAGCTGATTTTTTTCTGATTAGCTGTTTTTCAGTTACTTAATTGTCAGCTGATAGTGCATTTCTCTTAGCTACACTCGTTTGAAGTTGAATCCTTATATTTGCTGTAAGCTATGGAAATCGTGCCCTTACTTATAGAGTTTGATTTGATAATATGCATATATGTCTCCTTGAATTTTCACAATTTGAATGGTGTACATAATATGTAATAAGGCAATCAAATTTTTATATGAATGTATCTAAAGTGTCCTTTTACTGAAAACTTGCAGACAACATTTGCGAGGTATACAGAAAAAACATCATTTGAGAGACCCCTTACAAGTGGAGTTGCATACGCAGTGAGGGTGCTTCATGCTGAACGAGAGCAATTCGAGATTCAACAAGGATGGCGTATTAAGAGAATGGACAAGGATGAACAAACACCTGTTCATGAAGACGAATATGACCCGGAAGACCTTGAGCCATCCCCTGTGCAGGAGGAATATGCTCCTGTCATCTTTGCACAAGAAACTGTTGCTCATGTAATCTCTGTCGATATGCTGTCGGGAAAGGTATTTTTTTTTTTTTTAATAAAGAGATCCATTTCCTAGTACCTTTGCTTTACTAGTATACAGAAGCTCTCTGCTTAAGAAATCATGTAATGGGAAAGCAGCAGGTAGCATTAAATAAAAAAAGCAATGCTGCAGTTGTATGTCACCTGCATTCTGAATTATATGATATGCGCTATAAGTAAGAAATACTTTGTGATGGAATTCCTTGTGCTAACAGGAAGACCGCGACAATATATTGCGAGCAAGAGAATCTGGAAAAGGTGTTCTAACTGCCCCATTTAGGTTGCTCAAAACGAACCGCCTAGGAGTGATACTGACTTTTGCCGTCTACAAAAGAGATCTCCCTCCCAATGCAACCCCTGCTGAAAGGACCCAAGCAAGTGCCGGGTATGTATGCCATCTAACACTATTGTGTGTCTCAGGTGGCCTTTCATGTGAATGTTCTTCTAGTCTTATTCCAATATATATTCTCTCTTCGAATAGGTATCTTGGCGGTATCTTCGACATTGAATCACTTGTAGAGAAACTACTTCAACAGCTTGCTAGCAAACAGACTATCCTTGTAAATGTATATGACACTACGAATTCTTCCCGTCCTATCAGTATGTATGGTTCAAGTGCCTCGTTTGATGGGCTACTTTGTGTCAGTGCTCTTAACTTTGGAGATCCATTCAGGAAGCATGAGATGCATTGCAGGTAATGTGTGCTCTTCTTTCCTTGAGGCTTTTCCTTTGTATTTAGTCGACTTTGTAAAAGATCTGCTGTACATTTCTTTGGGTTCTGATTTTTATTCTTGATGACGAAGCTGTAAATGATTGCATAGTGGTAACTTTTTGAGGGAAATTTTTTGGTGTAGATTCAAGCATAAGCCACCATGGCCATGGGTTGCAATAACAACATCTGTCTTTATCCTGACAATTTCATTGCTCGCGGCACAAATATTCCACGCTACACTGAATCGAATAGCCAAAGTTGAGCATGATTATCATGAGATGATGGGACTTAAGAAACGTGCTGAGGCTGCTGATATTGCAAAGTCTCAGGTGGGGTATTCTTTTAATTTTGTAATGATTAACACAACCCCCCCCCCCCCCTCCCCGCCTCCCCCGGTTAAGAATCTCTGACATTTAAAATCAATGCAACATTTTTTTTTGTGCAGTTTCTTGCTACTGTTTCTCATGAAATCAGAACCCCTATGAATGGTGTTCTTGGTCAGTGATAACTAGATCTTTTCTATATTTCAAAATGTATATGTTCTTCACTTCCTAAGGAAACTGATTTTCTATCATTTTTTCTGTCAGGGATGCTTCAAATGCTTATGGATACACATCTTGATGAAACTCAACAAGACTATGTCAGAACGGCACGGGAGAGTGGTAAAGCTTTGGTTTCACTTATTAACGAGGTCTTGGACCAAGCGAAAATTGAATCTGGTAAACTTGAGCTTGAAGCAGTTAGCTTCAATTTGAGGGCGATTCTTGATGATGTTTTATCACTATTTTCTGGAAAATCACAAGATAAAAAAGTCGAGGTAAATTGAAATGCTTTTGACTCGTGGATTCTTCCTTCCTGTTTTGACAGTTCTCTAACTTGACTCGTGTTTATCTTCGAGCGTAGTTGGCAGTTTATGTCTCTAGTAAAATCCCTGCGATGCTGGTTGGTGATCCTGGAAGATTTCGACAGATAGTCACGAACCTAGTTGGCAACTCAATCAAAGTGAGTTCAACCTAGAAAGTATTTTCCCTTGTTTTTTTGGTAGTATTCTTCTTGTTTTTTTGATGCTTAATGACTATATATTCATTTCATTCACAGTTCACTGATAAAGGACACATATTTGTGACTGTTCATCTCGTTGAAGAAGTGGCAGAAATGGAAGCGGAGAGCGACCCGGCTACGAGCTCCTTGAGTGGGTTGTGTGTAGTTGATAGAAGGCAAAGCTGGGCTGACTTCAAAATTTTCAAAGAAACATCCACTATGACTCCCTCAGCGGACCAAGTTAATATTATTGTGTCGGTTGAGGACACCGGTCAAGGGATCCCACATGAAGCTCAAGCCCGTGTATTCAATCCGTTCATACAGGTTGGCCCCTCCATCACCAGAACACATGGGGGCACTGGTATTGGCTTGAGCATCAGTAAGTGCTTGGTCCACCTCATGAAAGGTGAAATCGGGTTGTCCAGCTCCCCCGACATCGGCTCAACCTTCACTTTTACAGCTATTTTTGATAATGGCTGCTCCGACTCCAACGGCGAGTTCGCTCTGCCTGCTGATCATCCATCTAATACTATCTCTTCAGAATTCCAAGGGATGAAAGCTCTAGTCGTGGACCCTAACCCTGTCCGCGCCAAGGTCTCTAGATATCACATCGAGCGACTTGGAATTCACGTTGAAGTAGTTCCTCGTCCCAGTCTAGTATCATCTAGCTCGACACCTATAAACATGGTTTTCGTTGAAGAAGACATCTGGGTTAAACAGTCAGAGATGTTCGTTCTTTTCCTTAAAGAGTTAGGAAATGATTGTGAAGTCAGCCCTAAAACCTTACTTCTATCCAATTCTTCGAACTCTAACCGGCTAGACGTTTCAGCTTTTGGTGGCCTGACTCCATTTGTTGTCATGAAACCACTGAGAGCTAGTATGCTTGCTGCCTCTCTGCAGCGCGTTATGGGTGTTAGGAACCGAGGGAGCTATCGCAATGGAGAGCTTCTCCATACATTGTCACTCAGCAGTCTCCTTCGTGGCCGGAAAGTTTTGGTCGTGGATGACAATCCGGTGAACCTCAGGGTGGCTGCTGGTGCTCTGAAGAAGTATGGTGCTGAAGTGGTGCACGCAGAGCGAGGGAAAGATGCCATCTTGTTGTTGACTCCACCCCATACTTTTGATGCCTGCTTTATGGATATCCAAATGCCAGAAATGGATGGGTAAGGTTCATTGACTCTTTAGGAGTTCCATTTTCTGTAGTTGAAATTGAATTATCATTGCACATTTCGTCAAGTGACAACAAAATATAATCTAATCGATCCGTCACATACTTGGATGGATTGAACAATTTTGAGCTTGTTTGATTGTACGTCGAATTCTCACATGCTCAATCGTATGGATTGTGTCAATCTAATCTTCTAAGGGGCAGTTTGCGTTGGTCAATGTGATAGCCAAAATTGATTGGATAGAGTACGATTGGACTATTTGGATTATTTAGTTGGATAATTTTATCAATTAAACCGATGATCCCCTTATAGTACTACTATAGTACTACAATTTTAGTTGGACTCGGCTAATGGTTAATAATCCCGCAGGTTTGAAGCTACAAGGAGAATCCGGAAAATTGAGTCTACCATCAACAACGGTCTCGAAAGTGGAGAACTCTCTGTGGAAGACTACGGCAACGTCTCAAACTGGCACGTGCCAATTCTGGCCATGACTGCCGATGTCATCCAGGCAACGAACGAGAAATGCTTAAAGTCTGACATGGATGGTTACGTCTCAAAACCATTTGAGGCCGAGCAGCTTTACCGGGAGATTTCACGCTTCTTTCAAACAGCGCCAGATGAGCATCCCTAGAAGAAATGTGCAGCTGATGATCTTCTGCTGCTGAGACTTTACATTAGCTAGGTTGTGCATATTCCCAATTGTGAGTATGCCGTTTTCAGCTGCTTCCTTGGTTTTAAAATGTGGAGTAACAGCATGATCGATATCCATATATGCACGGTGCAGGTGAAGGTTTTTCTTTGATTCAAAGAGAATGTATATAGAAAGGTCAAGATTCTTTGTGGAGACTCGGTTTTGGATATGGCAAAACGGAGCTCCTTTTCGTCAGCGCTTCAATTTGACGGGGTGTGGTTGTGGCCAAAAGGTTTGTTACTCGAAAGTCGAAGACTATTCTTTTCGCAGTGAAGCCCTAGATGTTGGAGCATCATTTGTATGTATGAAGAATTAGGTTAGTGTTACACAATGTTAGTTTGTAGAAAGTGTATGATAGGCATATTTTGGTGGTGATTGAATAATAATACTACTAGAGTTGGAGTTAGACATTTGGAGCAGGGGATTTTGTGATCTGCCGAATGTTTGTTTTTAGTGAGAGGTTTCGAAATTAGTTATGTATTATTGTATATAATTATAGTCTTAAACTAAAAGGCTGCAGTCTTGAATATACATTTAATTCATGGTGTTGTGTAGAAATTACATGTCCAATTTTACCGAGGAAAATACATATATGTAAGTGTTTTCTTGTGAATTCCATTCTTCTACTTGTGTAAGGAAATTGGTTCATGTGTTTCCAGTAAAGTTGTATTTTCATTCGCAAGTACAATGACTGTATATTCGAACATGATATGCGTCTCTGGTCAGGATGTGTTTTAGTGTCGTTCCGACCAGATATTTCGTCTAATCATTAAGGTTGAAAGTGGACTTCTTTCTTGCCTTTACCATCTTATTTGTACTTAGTTCATAACTCTAGCAAGAAGTCGATATGTCCGAGTGGTTAAGGAGACAGACTTGAAATCTGTTGGGCTTCGCCCGCGCAGGTTCGAACCCTGCTGTCGACGATCTTTCTTTCTTTTAACTTTTTTCGGTAGTTCGGTTGGCTCGCCACAATTTTTTCCCCTATTAGAATTAGAATCAGAGAATCAGAATCTTTTCAAAGAAAGTGATGACGTTTTGAGCACGAGCTTCTTTTGTATGTCGAAAATTTAATATTTGGATAGCTCCAATTCAATCATCATCACAATTACAATACCCTACCCTCCCTCCTTCATTTCTCTCAAAGGATCGAGTAGAATTTCGTCATAAAACCTATAATCTGAAAAATCCCATCTTTTTATAGAGTTTTCCGAATATATAAAACCATCATCTCCATTCATTAAAAATGAAGAGTGTGGAGAATTGTTGGGGAGGCCTAGCTCAATAGGCTAGGTTGAGGTATCCATTGGTTCTCCTTTGTGAGGTCTTAGATTTAAATTCCGCCTCTGTGCGGGTTATTTTTCCACTCTGCGTGCGGGTGGTTGTCCCGTCTTTTGTACGGTGTAGTAGTCCCGCATGTGTGCGATGTTGAGTTATAATTTATTATGATTATTATATTTGTACCACTTGTAATTCTTAAGTATTAAAATTGATTATGTCAATCATATTTTATTAAGTATTAAAGATTAAAATATATATAAAAAACAAAAACAGTCATGCTAGTATGGCTTAAATGTGATTGATGTTCATATAAAGTGCTCAAATAAGGTATGTAGTACATCATTCCTCTATGTTTTAAAAATTATTTTGTTATCTATATATGAACGCGCACCTTGCAAACCTGGTCGAGATTAGACTACTCATTTCATCTTAGAACTTTACTATGTGTTCTCATCTTAAATTCATATAATAATACCCGGTAATTACTTATTCATACTCGCTTAAATTTATAAATATAAGTTGTTATAATAATTATTTGTTCATCTCTATAATAATCTATTGAGCTAGGACCACTCACAAGGGAGAGTCCTTGAGTGTCTCACCTTAGCCATTTGAGCTAGACCTCCTCAATATTTATATCAATTTTATTATTATCAAAGGTCTCGAGTTCAAATCCTTGGAGATGCGGCCTTTACAATTTAGGTACCAATTTATATTAAAAAAAAAAAACTCTAACAACTGAATTGTGATGCGCTAAATCCTAGTTACCAATAGTTTAATAAGCCTATTTTGTATGTATAATAATAATAATAGTAATAATAA
>JAYJMF010000024.1:2044888-2065546 GCA_036873715.1 Salvia sclarea | reverse complement strand
CAGCTAGATCAACGGTTCCCAACTGTTCTTAGTTCTTAATATAATACCTGGTTCTCAATATAAGCAGCCCCTATATATATATATATATTGAGATTTGGATGTGACGATCGATGTTACCGTCACACTCAAGAGAACACAGAAGACAGACGCGCAGATAACAGATAAATAAACGTGCAACATAAATCTAAAACACACAGAATTTAACGTGGTTCAGCAATATGCCTATGTCCACGGGAGATAACGGTTGCGACAATTCATTAAACACCGACAACAACAATTATAAAATTGGGTAAGAACTCTCTCTAATCCCAAGAAACAAGTTGTTCTCTCTCTCCCTCACTCCCACACGGTTCCCTCGACTCACGACGACCGCTCCCTTGCGCCTACAAGATCGGGCAAGAACTAACTCTCTCTAATCCCAACAATTACAAAATTGGGCAATATGCCTACGTCCACGGGAGATAACGGTCGCGACAATTCATTAAACACCGGCAAACAATTACAAAATTGGGCAAGAACTAACTCTCTCTAATCCCAAGAAACAAGTTGTTCTCTCTCTCTCCCACACTCCCATAGGGTTCCCTCATCTCACGACGACCACTCCGTTGCGCTTACAAGATCGGGCAAGAACTAACTCTCTCTAATCTCAAGAAACAAGTTATTCTCTCCTCCCTCTCTGTGGGTTTCCCTCGTCTATACCCTACGAACCCCCTCACATGTCTCGCTGCTCCTCAAAAAGTTTACACCGCTTCTCTCGAATTCCTCTCCACTAGGAACATATATTAATTTATAACCCTCACCAAAATCTAATCCTACAAGGGTTATATTTTCTTATAGATTAACATGGTAAGAAGATAAACATGGAAATAAATCAATCAACCAAATCACCTCCTAATCTTCAGATTATGGGTTGTTGATCAAAGCCCATAAATCAGACTAAGATTGGAATAATCGACACCGATGCTGCCACAACAAACCAGCTCGACACCTGATATTGCACCAGCAGCTAGTTCGACAACTTCTCCGCAACTTGCTCTGCTGTCCCAACAGCCTAACTGTCCACAAATAAGATATTTATGAAGTCACACACTTAACAATATATATTTATTAAGTAGATTAAAGCTGTTAACACAAGTCATAGTAGAAAAATGATGGATATGCTGAAATTATAATATGCAGTTTAAGTCCAAATTTTGTGTTTAAAATCAAGAGCCGTGAATCATGCGTGTCGTGTTATGTTGGAATATAATTCCTTTGTACAGTAAGAAGAAGTATCGGAAGAACAATTAACAAAAGAATCAAAAGAACTATTAACAATAATAAAACACAGAGAAAATAAAGAACAACAAAAATGGGGAGGTGGCGAGTATTAGCACCACTAGCTTCGACAACTTTTCCTAAATCTAAAACATGCAATGTTTTGCTTATTGTGTTGTGTGATTTTGTTATTTTGTAGACATACATGAGCTTCTATCTATGATGTCATCCGATGCACAGGGGAAATGCTCTTAAGATATTTTTTGGTTACTGAATAATGGGATTAGGACTTTAGATAATTGAATTGAGATATTGAGGTTTTTTAATAAATTGGAGTATATTTCTCTCACAAATTCTTTTTGAGGGAAAAAAAACATATTACTTGACATACAAACTCAAATATTTGATTTTACCACACAAAATGTGACGAAAGTTCTTAATTTAAGATGAAATTTGCAGCACATAATAATGAAAAATAACTCTGCAACGGAATAGAGCTGTATATCGACTCAAATGGAACCATCCGGATGTCATGTAGTATGTCTTGAATGGAAAAGAAAAATGGGGAGGTTTAGAAATTGGTAAAATGCATTGAAATATCCGACTTAAAAACTCAAAACAATTGTCAACTAGTCACTGATTAATTACACAATTAAGAAAGGAGCAATTAGTTTATTAATAAAATAATGAAGTTGAAAGTAGCCTTTGCTCATCGTCAAAGTGGCAAAACCCATACATTTCACCCAACTCAGCAGCCTTTCGGAGATCTCAAGGGTCCTATAAACCTCTCGACAATTTCTAAGTTGTATCAATAAACAATCTCTTTCTCTAACTGAATTTGGGAGGAATTTGGTTTGAGATTATGGCCGCAAATCCTATCTCTGTGTCCAGTCACTGCTGTTCTTCATCTTCGGCTTATTCCAATTCATCCTCTATTTGGTTTCACCAAAATCCCAACAATATTCTACTTCCTAAGACAAATAATGGTTCTTTGCAACTCAAGGGCAACCCCCTTCGTCCTAATGTGGTTTTCATGCAAGATGGTTGGTTTTCTAATTTACCACAGCTTCTCCGTGTGCAAGGTTCATCTTTTTGTGAGCTGACGCGAGTTTTTGTATTTGATTGTTTTTGTATGGTTTACTGCTATCTCTTTCGTGTTTTTTTAGACTAGACTGTTAAGATTCTTCGATGTCCATGTAAATTGAAGAAACCTAGAATTTACTTGTCAAGTTGGAGTATTTGGGTTTCATTCTGTTGATGAAACCCTAAACAGAGAGGGATGATCTCTTGAGCCTGTGTGATTGAACTTTTCTGTCTCTCAATCTCTCATTAGCATTATGAACTTGTTTGAGAAATAAGTTTTTTTTTTTTCCTAGTTTCCATTGAATTTGGAACTGTATGCTGTGCGTTGATTCGCTTTCCTGTCAGTGGTGGGTGAATCTGCAATGCCTTGTGAGGATTTGTCTAATCGAATAAATTTTATAGGTGCTTTGGCTGCAACAGTTGCTGGACTGGAAAATGAAGCTCCCTGGAAAAAATTGAAAGATGGGCTGACGGCAGTTACCCCGCCTGAGGATAAAAAACAGCTTGCTAATTTTGATGTTAATGATGATAAATCAACTGTCAGTATTACTGTTGTAGGGGCCTCTGGGGATCTTGCAAAGAAGAAGATATTTCCTGCTCTTTTTGCACTATACTATGAGGATTGCCTACCTGAGGTCTGTTTACTATTAACAGTGACATACATACTAGTTTTGGGGAAACGCCTAATAAAACCTAAAGAGCTTCACTCATCTGTAGTCTGCATGGTGCTACATTTCCACCTGATGGATGATAGTTCAATGTTTTATTGTTCCAGCATTTCACTATCTTTGGTTATGCCCGTAGTAAGATGACAGATGCTGAACTAAGGAATATGGTTAGCAAGACCCTTACTTGCAGAATCGACAAGAGGTAGTAATTGCTGCTGCCTTCTAATCCGAGTTTTTTTTTCATTTTTGGCGTTTAATTTTATGGATGAGTCAATTGAGTGTTGATTTGAAGAGACTTAACCTGTAACTAGGGAAAATTGTGGTGAAAAGATGGAGCAGTTCCTTCAAAGATGTTTCTACCACTCTGGCCAATATGATTCTCAGGAGAACTTTGCTGAGCTTGACAAGATACTGAAGGAGCACGAGGTAGTGGATTATGGAGCTTTTGAATTTTCTTACTTTTCAGTATTTGCACTCATTTTCTACTTGTTGAAATCTGTGACTCTGCCTTCATTTTCTTCACTTTTTATTGTTGTGGTGCATAAGCACCGTCTAGATAGATAATGTTAAAAGAAACTGATGGCTAGGATTAATGGAAATGCATCCATATGACTTAATGCAAACAGTGCCTTGTGCATACACCTGTTTGTTGGACATATTGTGAATGCTATGTAACTTCATCTACATGTATGACTTCTTGTTGTTTGCACCTGGGACATTGTTGTGGGGATGTGAAACTCATCATTTATTACTGGAGATATGATGACGATTGGTTTCTGTAGGCTGGTCGGGTCTCAAATCGGCTTTTTTACTTATCCATCCCACCAAACATTTTCGTAGATGCTGTAAAATGTGCCAGTCTCTCAGCTTCTGCTTCTGCTGGCTGGACTAGGGTCATTGTTGAAAAACCATTTGGCCGGGATTCTGAATCCTCTGCTGCCTTGACTAAATCTTTAAAACAATACCTGGACGAGGACCAAATTTTCAGGTCGGCTAATTTTCATCTCTATGTGAATGCATTTCCTCGTCACTTATCAGGATCGACTATGATTAATGGCTTTTCAGCTAGAATCTGATTGACAGTGTTTGTTTGTGATAATTCTCTCTGTACAGGATAGATCACTACCTAGGAAAGGAGCTAGTGGAGAATCTCTCTGTCCTTCGCTTCTCCAATCTTATTTTTGAACCCTTGTGGTCAAGACAATATATAAGGAATGTTCAATTGATATTCTCTGAGGACTTTGGGACTGAAGGAAGGGGAGGGTAAACAATCTGATTAATTTGAATACTAACAAATTCTAATGAGTTGTTAGGGAACTTTGCTTAATAGTCATTTTTGTTCCATGCCAGCTACTTTGACCACTACGGAATCATGAGAGACATAATGCAAAATCATCTACTCCAAATATTGGCCCTCTTTGCCATGGAAACACCTGTCAGTTTGGATGCCGAAGATATCAGAAACGAAAAGGTTTCTCTTTGTGTGTACTTTTGTTTGCAATGAAAAGTTTTCTGCTGAAGAGAATGCTAATTCTTCATGAATTACAGGTTAAAGTTTTGCGCTCCATGAGGCCTATAAGAGCTGATGATGTAATCATAGGGCAGTACAAGAGTCACACAAAAGGAGGTGTTTCATACCCGGGATATACTGACGACAAAACTGTTCCCAAAGACAGTTTAACTCCAACTTTTGCTGCTGCTGCACTTTTTATAGATAATGCAAGATGGGATGGTGTCCCTTTTCTGATGAAAGCTGGAAAAGCTTTACATGATAAAAGGTATATCAAAGTCCAAACATATGATATATAAAGTGTGGCTTCCTTCTATATATATGTATATGTATAGTCAACTCATGAATGTCACTGGTTTCTTAATTTACCAGTACTTAATCAGGGCTTGAATCTTAGATTTATTCCTCTTCTTAGGGCTGAAATAAGGGTGCAGTTCAGACATGTTCCTGGTAATTTGTACAATCGGAACTTTGGGACTGATCTCGATCAAGCAACAAATGAGCTTGTAATCAGGGTTCAGCCTGATGAAGCTATTTATTTGAAGATCAATAACAAAGTCCCCGGACTGGGAATGAGATTGGACCGAAGCAATCTTAATCTTCTCTATGCCGCAAGGTATTAATGAGATTTTCCCAGTTTCAACTTTTAGTTATATTTTTTTTGGTCTTGCAATATCTGTGCTCAAGGGAAGTGATTAGCCTTGCCATACAATTGTTTATACAAATCCCTAAAAGTGTTATAGGGTTTCGTAGTGAACATATATTTAGGGGCAGATTGTTGGTTTGGTTGTGGTTTTGACTTTCGAATGGAGAAACTTCTTGGCAGTGTAGAATTTTGATTGGTCATGTTTATTATCTTGTGTTGCATAGGTACTCTAAGGAGATACCTGATGCGTATGAGAGACTTCTGCTGGATGCTGTTGAAGGTGAGAGGAGACTCTTCATCAGGAGTGATGAATTAGATGCTGCTTGGGCACTCTTCACCCCTGTATTGAAGGATCTCGAAGAAAAGAAAAAAATTCCCGAGTATTATCCTTATGGAAGTCGAGGACCAGTAGGGGCCCATTACCTTGCAGCCAGATACAATGTTAAGTGGGGTGATCTTGGGGTCGACGAATAGCATCCAGGTGAATATTGCCATCTGAATCCAAGAATATATATTCGAACTCTGCCAAGATACCCATCAGTTCACTAGTGCTGACTGTTGAAGTCACAGATTCATCTGTCATTTTTTGTTTTCTGCTGCTTTACAAGAAATTCAGTTTTTGATTTAGTTGAAGAGAAAGAAATGTAGATTGTATCATGGTATCAGCATGTGTATGTACGGAATAAGTAAACTTGAATAAGCTTGTATGCAATTGGATGTATTCTCATATATGGTTTCATTTCTAATTTTGTTTTCCATATTGTAAATGAGAATAAATACAAGAAGCTGTTGATATAGGAGAAAGAGTAAATTGAATTAAGAGAGATAATTAAACTATGCTTGCTTACTTCAATCACTAATGCATTAATAACATAGGAGCCACCCAACTGGTTCTCTTATAGTGTACAATTAATTTAAAGAGGGAGTAGAGCTATGGATTGGTAGGAGGAGGATGCGGAAACCATGTATTTGGATCCCAGAAATTGAACGGTGGTGGTGGTGGAACAGATGGGAATGGAAAAGGCAAAGATGGTAGAGGTTTAGATGCAGGCATTAATTTGGTTTGATCTTAGTGTAAGGTGAGATGAGATGGTTGTTGCATGCAATTAATAATAATCAGATTAAACTCTCATGCAAATTAGCTATACTTGGAGAAAGCATTATCATAATATATGGTAATGCGCGTGGCGGGCACAGTGATGGCCAAACATGCAACAAGGAGAAAGATGAAGATGATGGAGGCTGCATCCAAAGATATATCCATCCATATCTAAGTAATACGTCAAGTACCAACTGCACCTGCTCACAACATTCTCCTTTTCAACCAAGAACAACTTACCTATATATATACTACTGGATTTGGGCCGGCCATTACTCTCAACTCCAAACTCATGGCACCTTATTATCGTATCCACTGTTATCATCTGAATTTTATATCATTTTAACATCGAGGTTCTATGGTGTAGTGGTTAGCACTCTGGACTTTGAATCCAGCGACCTGGGTTCGACTCCCGGTAGGACCTTCATATACTTAGTTTTTCTATTTCTGTTTTATTATTTTTTATATTCCAAATAGGGGTGTGTGTAAACCGGTAGTGTGGGAAAGTGAGAAACCATTATCAAATGACAAATAGTATCTCAATCATTCGCCCTATTTCTCATCATTTTCCATAAAATCGAAATATACGCTCATCACAGCCCATCTCCTGGAAAAGACAACAAAATAAAGCTCCCAAGGAAAACAATTTGCCAACTAACCTTTTTCTTTTTTGAGATAATAGTAATTAATTCGATTTTTGGGTATTATACTGAGGGACACATAACTAATTTACAAGTTGCAGGTATCAGATTCACTTCATGATATAGTGTTAATTAAGTGTATGAACATTTTGTATACATAAGTATGAATCTTGTTACAATACAGAAATAATTTCATCTCAACAATTGTTATATATATTATTTTCTTCCCTTTTTGTTCTAATATTAATCCTTTGCTGGCGTAATTTATTTTTTGCCTCGCTCCTGCTACTCTCATTCCCATAACTTTAACGTAGGTTGAGAGGTAATTTTGCCATAATCTAGCTATCTAGTTAAGTATAATTGTTGAGCAACACGAGTCAAATTAAATAATACTCCATCCATCTATCACGAGTATATCACTTGGTGGATGACTTGAATTTTAAGAAAGGCTTGGTGATTAAAGTGAGAGTGAAGAAAGGGTCGCACCTTGTTGACTTATTAAAGTAAAAAAAGTTGGGTAAATTGTAGGTATTAATTTTGCAAACATTAAGTTGGTGGTGGAGTTGAAATATAGAGAGTGTGAGAGAAGGCGTATAATCCAAATAAGGTAAGTAATACACTCTTCGTGGACATCCAAAATGATAAAAATGATACACTATTCGTGTACAATTTGAGAAATTCATGTGTTCCAAGCGGACGGCCGCCAAAATTGAGATAGATTTATACCAATTAATTATGTACTACTCAAGAACGGCACGGAGTGTACAAATTAAATCATGTTAAGCATGACGAGGATTGTGTGCTGCCGTGAATTGTAAGATTTTGTAAAATAATAATAATGGTGATAAACATGCAATACATCGAGTGAGTTCCCACCAAATTAGAATCTAAATTACAATGATATGCTTCTTCTTAATTCTAGGAATATTATCGTGAGGAGCCAATGCACGTAACCTAATGGGTAATTAAGTATATGAGCAATGATGTATTTGTTTACTGATCGATTCATTTTATTCGAATCGAGTTTTTCTTGCTAATTTTCCGACCATGAAGATTAGTTTGAAAGAATTGGAAGAAGTAATTGAATGTGAAGAAGGTAGGATATATGGGCAGTTGGTGAGATGTACATGCACGGCACTTGGAGTTAGTGGCTCTCCTAGCTTAATTATATGACATGGCTTTTCTGATTAAATTAATTTATTACATGAACAGACTCTTTGCTTGCACGTAATCTACCAACTTCCACTCATTCTCACACTTTTACATCAAATTATATAAAATTTCTTTAATAGTTGATGATCTATCACCCATATTATCTTTCGGATTTAATTTCCCTAGCTAGCTGTTACATTTTCTCGTTAATCTTGCTAAACTCCAAGGCCCTGTTCATTCAGCATTGTTGGCAGTGCACAAGATTAATGAATTATTGCAGCCACACACTAATTGATCCGTACTGTGTTGGTGTTTTATGTGTGTGAGAGAGAGGTATTTGGAAATGAAACAATTGGGAAAATGTAGGTATGAGCTGCGATGACGCCAAATGTAGGAGAACCCTTGAAAATTGAAGATATATATGCATGCATCCATCTTAATCTTGCAACCAAATGATTGCTCTGATTATACCCCCCCAATCATATATGCATTGCGTCACCACAATTATTTGCTTGATATTGACATCGCAAAACCTCACTTCTCCTAATATATTAATCATACAATAATTCTTAATTTCTTATATATAAAATACAAACATAAATTCCAAGTGAGGGGATCGATGGACTACGCACTAGTGTTGTATATATGTTTTTGGTGTTGAGGTGGCTTACGTGTCCATGCAAAATATGTGGGTCCACCTAGCATTCACATAATGAACCCAAACATACAAAAGATAACGGCATACATATCATTCTCAATATGTAACGGCTCCAAATGGGCATGAAATCAAGGAGAAAAAGAAATTAAAGTGCACATATACATATATGACATTATTTCTTCTGAATATCGGGCAAGAAATCAAGGAGGCGGAAAAAATGTAAAAGCCATCGATTAATTAACATGTGGCTTTACTTCAAAATATATATATAGGAATGTGGCTAGTAAGCATGTAAGTTACAAGTTACAACTCCCACTGGATTTCACACTAGAAGTAGAAGAAAAGTAAAAAGAATTAAAAAAATGGAGATTATGGTGATAGTGAAAATTAAATATACAGTATACTATTATTAGTAGGTACTGTATATATGATTATGAATATGATATGGTGGTGAAAAGCAAGGGCAAGGTGGTGCTTAAATTTGTGTGGGCGGAGGTGTCACGTGAACCTCCCATCATTTATCCTCAGCTCTTTCCTTAATTACCACTGCAAACTGCTTTATGCCACCACAAATTTCGCCATTCCGCGTGACCAACAACGCCTTACGTAACATACCATAACTCTACTTTATCAATTGAGTTGTTTTCGAATTAATTCCAAATATAAATATCCAAAAACAATTGTGAAATTCAAATTAATTTGTAAATCATAATATCCAATATCATATTATATGTAAATGGTGATAAATTTTGTTGCGTCCGAGGTGGATATACGTAGGATGGCACGTGAGGAAGCTGGGTGAATGATTTTATCGTACGCCACCTACTAATATCTCCAGATGTCATGCAACAAAGGTGACTATCGTGGTCTTTCCTACCCCTACCCTTCTACCTCTATATATATATATAAGCAGAAGCAGCAGTCATATTCTGCATGAACTAGCTACTCTGCTATCACCAATATTTAGAGAGAGAGAGCAGCCAGTTGGTTTCTAATTATAATTTAATTAGCTTAGCTACCTCTAATTCATAACTCATGGCTCTCTTCGACATTCATCATCCCTGGGCCTTCACATTCGGTATCTTAGGTAAATTAATTACTCATCACCATCTCATTTTCCTTTCTTCATTCGGTCAGGCGGGTTGTGATTTGTTCAACAGTGATGATGAAATTAATATTTTTCTTGTTGGCGGTGCAGGTAACATTATATCAGTTTTGGTGTACCTGGCTCCAGTGTAAGTTGATATAAATTAATTAATGTGTTTGGAATATATTGAGATAGATATAATAAAAATAAAAATGGCATGCAGGCCAACATTCATCCGGATTTACAAGGAAAAATCGACAATGGGATTCGATTCATTGCCTTACGCAGTGGCGCTCTTCTCATCGATGCTGTGGATGTATTATGCGTTGCTCAAGACAAATGCTGTGCTTCTCATCTCTATCAATTTATTCGGATGCATTATTGAGACTGCCTACATATTCCTCTTCCTCCTTTATGCTTCAAACAAAGCTAGGGTATATACATGTACATATAATTAATATCCTCTTCCTCTTTAATTAATTAACTCGATCTACGTACAATTATATAACATATATATAATTAACTAATTACACATACTGTATATGTCAGAGACGTACTGCCAAGATTCTGGGGGTGATGAATGTGGGCCTGCTTTGCCTGATATTTGCGCTGACATTCTTCATATTTGAGGGCCAAATCCGAGCTCAGGTGGTTGGCTGGATTTGTGTTGCTGTTTCCGTATGTGTTTTTGCAGCACCCTTGAGCATTGTGGTATGTACATACTTTAATTTTACATAATTAATTATATATACAATTAATTAATGATACTGGTTTGGTTTTTGCAGTTTCGAGTTGTCCGAACGAGAAGCGTGGAATTCATGCCTCTTCCCTTGTCATTTTTCTTGACACTGAGTGCAGTTATGTGGTTCGCCTATGGGTTGTTCCAAAAGGATTTATGTGTGGCGGTCAGTACTCAATTACTCATTGATTAAATATATCATTAATCAATCAATTAATTAATTGATGTGTGCAGCTTCCGAATGTTATGGGATTTTTCTTGGGAATGTTACAAATGTTGGTGTATGGAATATACCGGAACAAGAAGCCCCAGCAAATGAAATTAGGTGATGAGAGTATTAAGATTAAGGTGGTGGGAACCCCAGAGATCATCCAAGAGCAGGACCCTCTCCCTTGCGCAATAACTGTTGAACCACCCCACCTCCAATCACCTATGCCCTTGGTTGTTTGCGCAGCTTGAGCTTCACCTTCACCTTCACCTACCTATATATCGATGCTTGTATCAACTTTATTAATTCTTATTTACACCAATTAGTACTACAAATTACTATATGTGATTCATGATGACGATGTGAGAGTTTGTTTGTTTGGTTTCTAAAATGTATGCCATCATTCTTCTTCTTCTCAGCGGCGCCGTCACCACTCATACACTGATGATGATTACTACCTCCTTACTAAAATATTATTAAGATATATATGTTAGGCTTTTCATATTGTTTCACAATATTTCTTCAAAATTGATTTCTTTTATTACAACTCTAGAATTATTCTCAACTCCTAATTTATTGGCCGGAGGAGAAACGTCTTACCAACTGAGTTGTGCTTCATCGTCAACCAAGATTAACTGTCTCTTTCCTCCATTATATTTTCAACTTTCAACTCCTCAAAACAAAGTTAACAGACTAATTACTTTTATTTATTTCTGCTTCTTTAAAGTACTTTTAAAGCATATGAGAAATAAGTTTTGGCTCCATAAATTTAATAGAGTATGTAGTAGATGAAGAAACACATTAATTTAGGAAATGGAAAAGGAGAATCAGTTCTTAAAATTTGAAATTAATTAATATAGGAGTATATATTAATGCAATAGCATAAAAGTTCTTATGTTTTGATGCTGAAGTAGTAAAATATTCTCAAAAAAAAAAAAAGTATTAATCAATAAGCCATCGGCCCATCACGGAAAAAGTATACTATACAGGAATACCTTCATTCATGATTTTAACTTCCAACGCTGTAATGGGCCTTCGAAAATGGGCTAAAAAGTAGGCCCAAATAGCCGGCATCTCTTTATCCTCGTCTATCTAATCTAATCTAATGACAATTTGGTGGTTGCTTGATTTGAGAAGAAAGAGGGAAAATGGAAGATGCCCCAAAATCCAATTACAAATCGGTGCAAATCAAGCGGAGATCCCCGAGCTCCAGAGTGTTTAATCTGGTGATTAATCGCCCCTCACGCGGCAACGCCCTCTCAGCCGACTTCTTCAGGGAGTTCCCCGATGCTCTCTCCTCCCTCGACCAGAACCCTGAAGTCGCCGTCATCGTTCTCTCCGGCGCCGGGAAGCACTTCTGCACCGGGATCGACCTCCAATTCCTCGAATCTATCCCTCGGGAAATCAGATCCGCGGACGAGGGACGCACTCGGGAGAAGCTCCGGCGGCAGATAAAGTGGATGCAGCGAGCGGTGACGGCGGTGGAGGAGTGCAGGAAGCCGGTGATCGCGGCCGTCCACGGGGCGTGCATAGGCGGAGGGATTGATTTAATTACGGCGTGCGACCTGAGGTATTGCACGGAGGAGGCGGAATTCTCGGTGAAGGAGGTGGAGTTGGCTATCACCGCAGATCTGGGGACGCTTCAGAGGCTCCCGGGCATCGTGGGGTACGGGAACGCCATGGAGCTGGCTCTCACGGCGCGCCACTTCTCCGGCTCGGAGGCCAAGCGCCTGGGATTGGTGTCGCAAGTATTCGCCGATAGAGAAGCCATGGACAAGGGGGTAGCTCAACTTGCTGAGGGTATTGGTGGTAGGTCCCCCCTTGCTGTGATTGGAACAAAGCGGGTGCTGATACAGAGCAGGGACATGGCTTTGCCACAAGGTCTAGATTATGTTGCTACATGGAACTCCGCACTGCTTCTCTCTGACGATTTAAAACAAGTCGTCTCTGCTCAACTTCACAAGAGGAAACCCTTGTTTTCTAAGCTCTGACTCATTTCTGCTATTTCAATGTATTTTCTTATTTCCAATATTTATCTATACTTCCATTCCTGTATTTCTATCCACTTTCAGAGTTCCTGATATTTTGAATTACTAATTCGTAAAAGGAACTTGCTGACTTTGAATATACAGTAGTATATCCTATTGATGCAATGCAAGCAGTCCAACCCCCAAGTTGGGAGCCATTTTTAATAGGCGTAACTTTGAAGAATTTGCTGCTTTAGCGTTTAGATGACAAGTATTTAAGGATGGCAGTAGTTTTACTATTCAAGCATTAAGCATATGCTTTCAACTCAAATCCAAACCTATTTAAAATTATCAAACTCATCATGGTTACTAACTTTATTACTTGCAATGAAACCCATTCCCATTTAGGAGACAGTTTGGTTTGGATGATTAGCTGGATTAGATTGATAAAATTATTTACCCTTTCAATTCTTCTCCAAGATCCATAACCATACCATATTTGGTGTAATAATTAATTACACATTTAATCACACTTGTAAGTAAGAATGGGGACACGAGAAGCTGTGAAGAGTTTGGAAAAGGAGTAATCGTAGATAGAGAAAGGGAATTTGAAGGGTAAATAGTTCTAATATCTGTAAACACTAAGCATAGTGGAAGTTATGCACCTCATACTAACTGAACTTATTATTATTTTTCGTTCTAATTGAAATAAGTGATTTCTTTATATATATATATATATATATTTGAAGAATCCTTATATTCTTATGTTAAAAAGGAGTAGAACTAGAAAGATATAGATGTGGTTGAGGCACAAGAACAGAAAGATTGCTTAACTCAGTATGGGGGAGATGAAATAATTGAAGGCAGAAAGGCTCATGGGCCACTGGCAAACGCAAATTTTTCCCGTTGGAGATTTGTTGGTATTTTGTTTTGTGATGTAAGAAGAGATGGCAAGTCAACTTCAACAAAGTTGTAGGCCCATGGCGTTGGCGTGTCGCAATCCCGGGCCCACATAAGTGGCCTTGAACAGATTCATTAGATTAAGGTTACAAAAACAGAAAGAAAAGTACACCAGCTCCAGAAAAGGAATATGAAAAATGAAAAATGGAAAAACCTAATTCAGCTACAGGAATAGATAACTTATTACGGCAGAGAAAAACATTTTGTTTTCCCAAGCCGCAGAAGCACTATGACACAAACTCAAACCTTTTCTCCCTATATTTGAACTATTCAACACTTGATAACATTTTGTTAAGTTATCCATCCAATCAGTTTTGCTAACCACCTCAACACCCAATTCGGTTATCCAGTTTCTGGGTTGCAAAAATGTGATATTTTAATTAGGTTCGGGTGTTTTTGCAGGTGTCATTTACGAGATTAGCCTTGCCACACACCCCCGTCCCGTCCCCCTTGGAAGTGGCGAAAGAATGGTTACCAATTTATTCAGATTTGAATTTTTACTTCCCCCTAGTTGAAGCAAGCAGATTTATGTATATTTATTTTATTGTTGTTTAATAGCAAAATCGTGCTCATTAGCTCTTCGATACAGCAAAGCTGATGCTTCCACCCTGCAAGTGCAATTTAGTTAAATGCCGTTGTACGCACAAAGAGAGTTAAAAGGATGGGATTTCATGGGACGCGATGCAATCATACCATCCGGGGTGGACCACGAATCTTCCTCGAGCCAGTGCCCAATTCACCTGTACCGACAAACCTTAAATCAGACAGCCCATTTCTTTTTGTTTTTCTTTTTCATTTGAGAGAAGAACAGATACATACCTTGTCCGTCCCAAGTGAATTTGCAACAACATGCGTAACCTGCTCATCTATCTGATTAGTGCAGACAGCACCAAATTGCTCAGCTGTCTGCCACAGTGGATGCATGTGAGGATTGGCTTCACCAACCGGGAACACCCGGCTGAAAACTATACGGCAACCCGCTAGAATCTTATGTTGTTCAGAAGCTAAGATATTTCTAACATCAGCTTCATCTAATGAATCATGCGCAAAAAAGATTTGATGTATTTTCTCGATAACCTGTTTCAAAAACCAATACAGCTTAAAATCAAACTCCCCCGTGTCTTTTTCTTCTTTCTTTTTTTCTTATTTGGATTGGATGGGTTCTACTCAACAAGTTGCATAACGGACTAAATACAAGGAAGCTCACCGACAAAGAAGAGGCCAGAGTCCCGTCTTCTGGTCTCTCGTCATGATCAATCTCAAGCAAGGAAGGGCCTGGTAGCCCAAATTGCCGCCTACTACACGGAAAATATATATACCTGAGGAGAGCATAGAGACTTCAGTTTAAAGTACAAAGTCAACAATGTAGCAATACCAAGGCGATCCATTACCGTTCCACAACAATCAAGTTTAGTTTGTTATGAGGCCAGACTCGTACAGAATCATCAATGATTACGACTGCCGACTCCATTCCCAAAACACCTTCCAAATCCTTACTCTTGGGAACTCTATCATCACTATCAAATGGTTCACCATCATCACCCCTCGAGATAACTCTTCCAGAAAACAATTCCCCTTTCGGATCAAGCAATTTTGCCATCTCAGTGGCATAATATTTGTTTCCCATGGTGTAGAGATGCAGTTCATAGAGCTTGCTTGCCTAAATTTGAAAGCATGGAAATCAACAAGCTTTTAGGAAGCAATGGAATTATTAAGTGATTATATTCTATTTAAAGTAATAAGCAGAATTGTCACCTTCTCCAAGAAATTCCATATCCCAGGACGCAACTTGGTCCACATTCCCATATGGGGAAATCGGAATAGATGCCTTTGGGACTTTTCGCGATCCTGTTCCTCCTTCTTTCTCAGCATCTCATCATGCAGAGGATCAACCTCAACAAACTGGAATTTACAACAAAATGTTGGTCAAAAGTCCGGAATGTTATCAGTCCAGAATGAACTTGGGAAAAACGAAAACATTCTCGTGCCTTAGCTGAATTTAGGAGAGTATGATCAAGATCCAAGACAAGACAAAGCTTTCCAGCAGCAAACATTTTATTCTGTTCTTCAAGTCTCCTAGCCCTTTCTCTCTGGATAGCAGCTTTTTGCTTGTCATCAAAGCCATCAAATAAATGCTCAACATCACTCCAAGCATTTGCATTTAGTGGTCGAGGGGGGATAGAAGTAGCTGCATCCGATGTTGAGTTACTTCCTGATCTGAAGTTGACAGACTCATTAGCTACTATCTTAGTCTCTGGTCCAGCTTGATGAGCTTGTAGTGGCTGTGATGATACACTCTGAGGAACAGCTGATGAAGGTGTACTTGCTTGCGATACAGACATGATATCAGCAATGTTCCTCAGATTATTTGTAAATTGCATGGTAATATCAGGTGGTTTCACACTACCAGAAGGTACTGCCTTCTCCATTTGATCTTCTTGCCCTTGGGCACTCAAGTTGCCCATCATTGCTGAAGAAGATGAAGGATATGTTTTTGGAAGATCAGTAACTGCAGTCACACCCTTCTGAGGTGTATTATTATGTAGAATACGACGAGGGTCACGAGGCTTCATTCGAACTTTTCCAGGTTCCTCCTGCAAATTACATATGCATGCAACAAGTAGAGTACTAAGAAACTCTTATCTATTCTGAAGTACAAAAAGATTTTATCAGGAAATAAAATACAAACTAAAAAATAATTATGAAATATTCCATTAAGAAGATCGCTTTTTAAATTTTTGAGAACATGATGTTGACATTTCCATTGGGGTTTAACTTCAAAGTCTCCAGCAGGGCATCAGCTGCCAGTTAGTTTTGCAGGAATATGGGTGTGCCAAAAAAACCAGAAGTTCATAATGGAAAGGAAGAAATAGGCAGGAGCCACCAATAAGACCTTAAACACAATTGATATGAATAATATGAAAGACATAGCAAATTAAGAGGAACAAGAAAAGCATATATAAGAGCCTACCGCAGAGACTGGCTGGCAAGGAACTATTCCTGCTGGTTTCTGGACAGGCATTGAGGAGAAAGGCAAGGCACTAGATGTTGATGGAGTTGCTCCAAAAATGGAATTTAAGTTTGGCATTTGGGTTGAACTATTGTTATCACCAGAAGACTTCTGTTCCATTTTGAGTATACTCATCCACATAGCTGGATTGCCAACTATATCTCTTAATAAAGAATGAAGAGGAGAAGATGCATTGGAACTTTTCACAGGCAAAATTTCAGTTTGACAGGTTAATGGTGATTTAGTGTGACTGCTAACAGGCAAAGACAGGGATGGAGCTGGCACTTGAGAGGTCGAGATTGCAGTAGAAAGTGGCAGGCTTGTGTCTAGACCCAATAATTCATTTTTTTGCCGTTTCAGCGCAGGACCATCCAAAACTAGCTCCTCAACTACCTTCTGTTTCCTCGAACTCATGACACCAACAAACTTTGATTTGGATTCATCACTTCCTATCGGAGGGAGACTCTGATTTAGATTTCTGAGACCTGCATCAGAATTGGCCAACCGGAGCCTAGGGTCCCTACTTTTAGCAGAGGAAGGTTTTAACAAAGGACCTCGGAAACTATTTGGAGTATCAACAATTCGAACATTGCTAATTTCAGGACTTGCTATAGCGTCCCCAGAAGCACTAGAAGAAAGTGCTGCCTGTCCCAACATCAAGGAATTCACAGCAGGGTTAACATTGTGGTTAACAGAACTACTGACCTCCCCACAGGCTTCACCATCACCATTATTATCACCCTCCTCCGAAGGAGTTGGACTAGGAAGCTTATCATTCACAAAAAAGGAACCCCGTCCAAACTTTTGCTGATAACTGGAAACAGCTTTGACAGCATCAGTTTCATACGGATGCAGAACTGGATTTTCTCGAGGAGGGGGTTGTCTAGGAACAGGCCACTCAGGTTTCAGCAGCCCTTGGTCCAAAATTGATCCCTTATCAAAAGGGGAAGTTGCAGAATGGTCTCGTGTAGGAGAAGGAAGACTGTCTGCATCATGATCTTTGTGAAGATCTAGCAGAGGAAGAGCCATCCCTTTAAGCCTCAAATTTACTGACCCTGGTTGTGAACACTGTATGGAAAAGCTCTGCCCGCTTTGATCCATTGAGACAGCAGACCCAGGACCTTTTCCATGTTTCTTTAGGTAATCTGACTTGTTATCAGCATTCTCTAACAACACATGTAAATCAGTTGTATTAAACCCCTCCCCGACTTGTTTCCTTCCAGTAGCAATGTTGCTCAAGGAATTATCAGAAGACTCAAGAGACAACCTAATTGCCTCCACCTGCAACACCATAATTCTAAATAAGATACTATAACTAATAAATATCCTAAAAATATAAAAGTTTGGGGGGAAAGAAACTTGAACCTCTTTCAACTGCAAAGAAGAGAACAGAGGTGGTCTCAAGCTTACTACATGAGCTAGCAACCTGAAGGTATATTTACAAGGATAATATGTTCAATAATCAAGAAAATGACCCCAAAAAAAGAGCACTGCAAAACAATAGTACTTATGCTACAAACCTCAAAAAAATTGATTCATTCTGCTGCTTAAGTTTTAGAGTCATTGAAGAGAACACCTGCAGATACCAAAAACCTAATAATTGTATTAAAGCTCACCTAAGGATGAACAATATAAACAAATTAACCTGGCCCCTGCCATGAGATTTGTAGTTGTATACAAAATGCAATGTAGATTTTCGATTGAGAATCATACCGAAGAAAGAGTCTGAATTGCAGCTAGTAACAGCTGAACAAGATTGTCTTTCTCAGCCAAAGGACCCTCCAACATAATCTTCTGCAACTTGATTGCTGAGGCCTCCAAGCGTGAACATAATGCATCAAAAGAGCTACATAAAAGCATTAATTAGATAGAAGAACACTCTTTCAACTTATTAAAACATTCGTGCAGCAGCCAAAGATTCTGCTGTGACTTACTTTTGGGCATCAGCAGCGTTCAGATTGACAAGCTCTTCCATTATTAGATCAATACGTTTCCTCCTATCTTGGCATTCTGCTTCCTTGTTAATCTCAACATCCAAATCTTTATCTTGGACAACCAACTCAGAATCTAAATCAATCTCGCCCTCCTCCAGCTCACCTTCTTCCTTCTCACCATCATCCTCCACATCAATCACAACCTTATTTTCGTAGCCATTGGCGCAACTAGGATCATTGTCAGAGTTGCTATTATCATTACTACCATCCTCCATCATGACAAAAACATCACCCAGTGGCTTATTGTTGACAGCCTGAGCCCACGCCAAATTATACAAACCCGAATAGGAAGTCTTGGAAGAAATTTGATACTTGTAGAGATCTCTCATCGTCCAAACCCTAGCCCCACTTCCACCGCCAGTGCTGTTATTAGTGGCACTAACATTGTTGGCAATTAGGGGGGGCGACGGCGCGGGTGGCGGAGAAGGCTGTGGAGCTTGCTTAATATTAAAATCTTCTTCAGAGATTTCCTCGACGGAGGCGGAATCCGAGATCTCACCTTCCTCTACATCGTGGACCTTCTCCTCAACTTTTACTGCTTTACAATCGGTTTCCATATTTAAAGAAGAACGCTGGGGTGTTTTCCTTAATTAGAGGATTTAAATTCAAATCACCGACAAGCATATGTTGAATTGAATTATACGCAACCAATAAACACCAAATCAAGATTTCAAACTCAATTCACATGCGAACAAGAAATAGAGAGGGGGCTGAGGGATTTTCGAAAAGGAAAATAACTAAAATCGAGCAAAAGAAAGATTCGATTCGATTAGATATCGAGGGGTTTAGGATTGGTGTTAAGATTGGGATCGAAGTGGATCTTATGTATTTTGCGGATATACTAATTGATCCTCGATTAAGAAATAACAACCCCTCTTTTTTTCCTTCTCCTTCTCCTCTGTAGTCAGTGAAGAGCCGAGTCCATGGATGATTAGAGGCGAGGAGAGAGGTGGAGTCGTACGATTAAAACTGGGCCGCCAATACTCACTCCAGGCCCAAATACATTTCCCACATAATCCATCTCTCCTTGCAACAATATTTTATGGTCATGAGTTCTAGCAAATTTTAGTTGAAATAAAATATCTCAACTTTAAATTTTTCAAGTTTGTTGATAAATTTAAGTTAGTCAAATTGAATAGGACTTCACTCTTATTTGGAACAATAATATATACATAAATTATTCTTAATGTTAATAATGGGAATGGATACAAAGCAACACCGTCCCCCCTAATAGAGACAACATCATTTGTCGGTCCAGGATTATACTTATATCCTGCTATTTGGGCTAAACGAATAAATAGAAACGAAATCCATATTGTGCTGGAGATTATAATTATTTGAAACTTACTGTTAAAAGTGGTTTGGTTTATTTACAAACAAAGCCATTGGCACTCCATCCATGCAATGCATGAATGAAATTTATATGCAATTTGTGTATGTGTTGTTTTTGAAACAGGAAATTTAATCGTATGATTGTTTTTGAAAGAGGAAATTTAATCGTATGCCTAAATAAATAGAATTCACGGAAAAAAATAGTGAATAAAAATTTGGGGGCGCTGACAACACCACACCTGACCTGAGCAAGCGACGCTCTGCTTGAGCAAATAATACTAAATGCCTCTATTCTATACCTAAATAAGTGACACTATTCTCGAGCAAATGAGCCCAATTTGGATCTTTATTTCATAGTTTATAACTTTTTTCTTCGCTTTGGTTCTAATGGGTGATGGCTGTATTATTGTTTCAGTTAAGAGAGCCATAAGGGCTAAGGCTAAGAAGTTGCAAGGAGATGGGCTAAATATTGCTATACATTAGCTTTCTTTCGAGAGTTGGTGTCATGCTCTATAATAAAATTGTATAGTAGGAATGTAATCTATGCATATATAAAAGCTAAACCCTTTTCAATTTTGTTTTCCCTCCAAAACCATCAACCTAATTATAGTAAGTTATGTGTGTTAATTTATTTTCATTTATTTTTT
>JAYJMF010000024.1:1978590-2035432 GCA_036873715.1 Salvia sclarea | reverse complement strand
AAAGAAGCAAACCAAAGCATATACTTGTTATAAACATGGTTTCCACCTATAAAAACATCACAATAAGATCACATAAACCATGTAAAAACCATGTTTATCAGTGTGTTCCCAAAGTCCTAGGTCTGTTTCTCATGTCTCGTCGAGCTCATTGCGTTAGTCGCAAATGGCGTTAGTGGGCACGACAGACTACAAATAATAGTCGGACTAAAGCGTAGGGTGCCCTCGCTCCGAATAGTGTGACTGGGGAGGGTGATTGTGGTCATATGTATTGAGCAAGCTCCTACCTTCCGGAGGTGAGCACTTGCATGCTTATAGGCCAGTTGGGCCGTCTAGGGCTAAATGCAATCTGTCGTGACCATGCGAAGTGGACTTATCAAATATTCAAGTGTGGCACGACGGGTTAGTGATGGTTAACCCAACTAAACAGTATGGATGAGAGCTGGGTGATGTGGGATTATGTGCGTGACGTCATGACAATGGAGGCATGATCTCATGTTGCCTATAACCAACGATACATGAGTATAGTGAAAATATATGCATCGATGAACTACAAGTCATATCAACCTCAGCGTGTTGCCCAAGCCAAGCTTTTTATTATTGATTGTTTCTTTTCAGTCTATTTCAGGTTTACGCTATTTCTCGTATTAACCACGACGAAGTCAGTACCAATAACTCTCTCTTTTTAGTGACACGGTGACATTGAGGGCACTACACCAACTTCTGCGGATCGACTCTTTATACATATCGCTGGCTACACCTGTGATGGTTACAAATGTTTATAAATTTATTTTGTACGCGAAAAAACAGCGTGTCAAGAAGGCAGATTCAGAGCTTGATCGTGAAAACTGCTATAAGATCAGAGAATATGGGTTGACGAAATTGATGATTAATGATGTTATTTACTTTTGATTTCTAATTGATAATTTTCTTCAATTGAGAAATTAAAATTACAATAAGATTCGTAAATTTTGGAAAGCTTTCTCCTTTTGGCCTTCTATAAAAAGCTTGGAAGGTGGTGGGATATATGAGATTGGTGAATCCTTATGCTGTAATAGTTCGAGGGAGGTTTTTGAGAGATAGTTGGTAGGAACGTGGTTTATATGGACATGGTTGTGTAAGGGGGGATTTGAAGATAAGAAAGTGAAGGATTGTAATCTTTTGCAGAAATGTGATGGCCTTGTTGAGGGATACAGTGATACTATGAACATAGCAACAAGTTTAAACAAGTTGTTGTCGGATTTATATTGGAGATTTCCACTAAGAGGAAGCTTTCTCCTAATGATGAGTTTGTACATAGACGTTTTGGGATCGTCGTCGGAGACGGGTGTTGTAGAATTGTTGTTGCAGTTGTTGTACCAAACAAAGCTGCTTGTTCTGTCTTTAGGGGTGAACTACAAGTTGATACGATCCTGATTAGGGACTCGTATCGTCGCACAACTTTGAGCGTGTGCAGACTCCCACTCTCTCGACCCTCTAGAAGAAACACAAATTATATCTTCATTCGATGATTAAACCTAGAATACAACTCAGTACTTATAACGTAGAAACCCTAGAAGCACCCCTAATGTGGAGAACTGCAGTTTTCAATTTGAGAGGCGGATGTCCTCGACAATCTTCATCAAACATTTCAAATTGAGTCCTCACCATTGTATCTTCTTGCTCATAAGACAATTTATCAATTTACTCTTCCTCATCTAACACACAACTCAAAATAGAGGAGTCTTCAACAAATATTTCAGCTTGGAACTCGAGACTTGAATCAACTATAGATCCCGGCCGGCTTATCTTCTGCGTGTCCCTCTTCTGTTTTTTTCAATCAAAGCATTTGAAATTTGGAGAACTTCGACAACTTCGGACGAACTTTCTTCTTTAATAATCTTTCAGTGAAGAAATTCCAAACCGAATCATCACCTTATCCTTAAAATCTGCCCAATGTCGTAGCATTTAATTGTCTATTTTTCATCCATTGATACCATTCGGCACCCTTTCCAGACATGTTGAAAGCTACGAGCCTTACTCATTTCTCATCGTATGTCTCATGAAAATCAAAGTATTTTTCAGCTTGTAGAATCCAATTAAATGGATAGACTCCATCAAAACACGGCAGATCTATTCTTCTTCCGATGACTTTAGTCGTGCTTCTACTTGATAGTTTATCCCACTTATCAAATATCTGACACAATTGGCCACTCTCCTTAAACATGCCAACCCTTACACCTGTGACAATTTGAACAATTCTCCACTACCCAAGACAAAACACTAGTATTGGCTCCCTAACGATTTGTGTTAATCTTTCTATTTTTTTCCGTAACCACCAACCGCGGACAACACCTTTCACCTCTAACTCTTCTACCAAGTCACCAAAATTCCACAATTGCCAAACAATAAGACCAATTTGCGTCAACACCACAACCCACAAACACAAATTTTAGTTCACGCACCACAAACCAACCTCTTTTTTTGTCTTTTTCTTTTAATACAATAAATAAAAAAGATAAAGTTGATACCTCCTTCGATAGATCTCGCTCCAGAATCTCTCAATGAAAGCACCAGTTGATACGACCCTGATTAGGGACTCGTATTGTCGCACAATGTGTGCAGACTCCCATTCCCTCGACCCTCGAGAAGAAATACAAATTATATCTTCATTCAATGATTAGACCTAAAATACAACTCAAACTCAACAATGGGTAGATAAACATCGCAATACCCGTTTATTATAATTATTAATTTAACTAAACTACTAAATAATAATACTAGAAATAATCCTAATAAATATATAATATATATGCGTATCAATCTGCCAATGTGTTAAAATAAGCATTCTTCAGTTATGGTGTTCTCTGACTCCCTCCTTGCTGTCCATGCCACTGCTGAAGAAGAAAGGGAAAAGAGTATTCTTTGTGATGACTTGTTTCAGAGTATTAAAGCATACTGCATTTTTTCATGTCCTTGCTAGTTTTGCTAAATTTAGAGATCATATTGTTGTGTGGTATCAAGATTCACCTCAATGGCTTCTTGATATTGTTACTATTGATCTTTCTCATTAATGGAAGTTGGTTTTCATCTTTAAAAAATTACACTATTTGAAAATATTATTGTTGGTATATGCAAATAAGGACAAAATTTAACTACGAAAATAATTGTCTTAAAAATAAATAATTATAATTATTTGTAATGGATTATTCATTTAAGAAGTTCTAAGTTTTCTTCATATATTTATAATAAAATTATAATTTTTATTTAAATTTTTGATACATTAAATCTCAAAAATTTCCGTGCATCGCACGTGAGCAAACGTTAGTTTTGGAATAATTCTTTGTAATAATTAGGTTGTTTAAGGAAATGAGAAAATGGTGACAATAGCTAGTGAGCGAGAACAGGCATATATGCTACCATGCCTGCATGCATGTGCCTTGTTTCACATTTACCCAAATCAAATTGTAATTAACAAGCTCATTTCAACTAATAATCTTGTTATTACATGCATGTGGAAATAACCAACGCTCTTCATCACTCTCACTGTGCTCACGACTTTTATTTCATTTCCACAATATGATTGCCAAATTAACAAATTAATCTCTCATGAAAATTATATTGTACATGACTTCCTATTATAGATCAGTTTTATTGAGATTTGGAGATTGATTTAGTGTAATTTGGTTGAGAAATAATTACCCAAATTGGCCAAATATCAAAAGTTTCTATTGCCAATAAACACTTCGGTCAAAATGATTAAATAACAATAATATTTAACTTCTTTATATATGCATTACTATTTCGCTACCCAACTCAACTAACTTTCGTGAAATCTTATATTCAAGCAACAATTCAAGAACTTAAGTTAAATTAATAACAAGAACAATGAATAATTTATTGTATTTCTTTTTCATATGAGAAAAGGTCAACCAAAACTTCATATGAGAGACCTAAATAACACTAGATCAATTTAATTTAGAAAATTTGGAAAACACATATATGTTGATGAAGCCAACCATATGTTTGTTAATTCCACCGCTTATTTGTTAATTCCACCGCTTAAAAACTATCTAATTAAAGAAAATTTCTGGGTTCTTTTAGAACATATTTCCGTTATTTCTTTGTTGCTAAGCCAAAACCCAAACATGACAAGCACGACAACTAAATTCTCTTCATAATATGGTCAATGGGCCACGTGAAATAGGGCTTAGACTTAGTAGACTTGTTAAAGAGAGTGACTTTCCACTTTGCTCACAATTTAATTTGACATCTTTTTTTAAGGATCCTAGCTTTTATTGTGTGCGCGTACACACATTCAGATATATAAATATATCTCCAAAGTCCAAATTAATGAGTTAGTGAAATCGATTTAGGTTGGAACTTATGTAAATGTTATATTGTATATATACTTCATCACATGCAAGTACAATTTGTAATTATTGATAATAATAATAATAATAATAATAATAATAATAATAATAATAATAATAATAATAATAATAATAATAATAATTTGCATATTCGACATGAGATTATTGAGAATAAATAAGATGGGCCGTGAGTTGGAATTATTAATTGATTGAATGGTGGGTTGTGGGCTGAAATTATTCATTAATTGAATGAGTTTAAAAAAGAAATGCTAAAATAAATTTAAAAAATGAATGCTGACGTGTCACTGTAGGAAAGAATGAGGGGCTTAGGTGGAGGCCTTGGCCCCAAATCCTTTAATACATAAGATTTCTTTTTGCCTCCTAACCTTTTCCTTTAGTTGGTAGTTTATACAAATGAAAGGTTTATTGATTTCAATTAAATAGAAATAACTTTTTAAAAAAAATAAATACTAACATTTTTACACAAATTTAATTAAATTGAAAGCACTTTTATGATTTTTATTTGTTGTGTAAAATAGTTTTTTCTTTTTGTCAACGTCAAGTACAAGTCGCTTTATTGGTTTTCTTTATTGCAAAATTTTATTTAGTTATCTCGAAATAATTTTGAACATCAAACTTTATATCATAATCGTCAAGAGTATTATAGTCTCTTAATTTTAAAGTGGTTACAAAACTTTATACTTTTACAACTATAGTTCTTAAACTCATACCATGCCTAACCATAGCTTCAACAATTATGTACCACTGCACAAAATATAATAATATATGTCGATAATTAATCTTATGTGAATATTAGTATTTATTGGAAAACTCCTGGATTAGTATTTACTTTATACTTCCTTCGTCTTGATTCATATTCTTTTTTGGAGAGTTCCAATATTGTTGGCTCGTTTTCTTTTGGGGACAATTTTATTACTCACGTAACTTTAACTAATACTACTATGTATTACTATTATTGCTTTATAGCATTTTACACTACTTTTCAACTCTCATAAAATATTGTGATAGAAAGAAATGAGTCAAGAATAATGAGATAAAGGAAGGAGTATATAGCTTAGATAAAAGTAATAAAAAAAATTATATGTATAACTCTTTTAATACAGTAATACTCAATTATCCATAATATAATTCTAAAAAATATTATCCATAATATAATTTGATAGTAGAATTATTCCTGTCATAAGAAAATGCACCATTCTGGAGAATGTAAATACTTCTAATTTCTAAATAGAAAGTACCTCCGTATTCACTTTAGGCTGGACGGTTGAGATGAGTAATATATAAATATATAATCGATTAGCAATCCATTTTTCGCAACTTATTAGTTGAGCTTGAAGAAGAATCTTCATCTCAGATCTTAATTCTCCAAACCCTGATTAAACAAATTATGAATTAAGGTTCAACAAACATACACTCCTTTTGATCCGATCAGGTTCGCGTGAATTGTTCCTTTCCCAATTTATCTTCCTTCTCTGGTTACTGCAGATGTTTTCACACGCTGCAAAATCGTCGTTCTGACGCCCGAGGACTCGTAGAATCCTTTTTGGATTTGAATTCGATACACGTGTAGCTTCTTAATTACGTTATTATTCTTGTTTATCGAATGATTTCGTGTTACGTCCATTCCATTTTTTTAATGGTTTTTGGTATGATGGATTGATGACGAGGGAGATAATGGCGACCTCTCTAATATGCTGAGCTCAAACGATCATTTTCCAATTCATATAAGCATGTTTGATGCTGATCATGCCTCAATTCCTTGTTGAATGAGTATTGTTTGTCTGTCTCGCTATAATTTTCTTTTAATTTATTTTTGAAATTTTCCTGCTAGTTGTGTAGCGGAGCTTGGGTTTCGAGGAAGCGGTGGTTGATTGGAGCTATTCTTTTCCTATTTGTGGATAGTTATGCAGCGGTTAGCTGGACCCACGACCTGGTGTGGCAAGGAGGCATGAATATTGTCAAAGGTGTAGCAGACCTCTTTTGGAGGACTTCGAGTCCCCAAAGTGGAGAATATGGTTCACCCTCGCAATCTGGGAGGTTTTCACCCCCAACTCCTAAGATCATCTTCAGGTATTTTTCACCAAGGATTGAAATAATCAACTTGTTATATCCCACAATTGAGTTGTGCATTTGTATATGAAGTTAAGAGACCTGAAGCGTTTGTCCATAACTTAAGTCTTATCCTCTGATGTCAAGCAGATTATCTGATTTAGTTTTTCATTAGACATTTTGTTGGTATCACATATCTCTGTATATCTTTTGTAAAGCCACTCATGCCAGTTGTTTTTTGGTACTTTATCTTTGAAATATATTTGCATTAGGTGAGCCCTACAAGTTGTTGCTTGGTTAATTCGCCTTCATACGAATTTCTGATACTATGAAATTTAAGATGCACAGAACAAAAATATAGCAAGCATCCGAAAGAGGAAACGGCTGGATGTCTGGTTTTATAATTATATGTTTCTATGTCATCTAACTTTAGTTAATGTCTTTGGACTTTATATTGTTGGATCTTGTACGAAGAGTTTGTGAAGAGAGCCAATGCACTACTTATTTGTTTATTTATTATTAGGATCTCATTATTTGGCTGATTTACTATGAAATAAATCAATAAATGTCACTGGAAGAAGTTATACTTAAATTCTTCATCTAAGTAATTTTATGAATTTAGCTTGTCTACTTTGCTAACAGAAAGAATCTTCCAGATTTGGGCAAAAAAATAAAAAGATATTAATTTCTCTTCATAAACCTATTAGTTTATGGCGTTAGCTGCAATCAACTTACATAACTCCGTTCATAACCTTTCCAATTATGTCTTCTCTAGTGACGTAGGCGATGAGGCAATTTTGAAGGAACTACTTGAACGATATACGAGTGCTGTTGATGAGGTATGTGTAATTTGCATGGTGGATTTGATTTATCATTATTTCTGAAAGTTTCTGATGGCTCTACCTGTCAAGTTTGTGAAACTGGATTGCAAAATTTTAATTTATTTGCCTAGATTAGTAGATTATCCACTATGTTACATTTTCTCATATAGCCTTTGTCTCTTTTCCTTAAGCACCTCTTTTAGACAATAACTCCAGACACTTTTTTATATGGAATTTGGACTATTCAATCCCATGTTAATTTTTGGTAAACTTTTCTGACATTCTGTGTGAACTGTGAAAGCTTGAAGTGCCACCATAAATAATCCGGAGGATGTTTGGATGAGCTTATAAGATCTTTAAATTTCTTAGCTTCTATGTTCTGATAAACATAATTCCTGTATAAAGATCTTATAGCTCCCAATATATAGATTATCATTCAATTCTTTCAAAAGTAGGAAGATCCTGAATAATTTTGAGAATAAGATCTTATGTCGAAAACTTCTAAACATTGATAATCATATCACCATTCTATCCAAACACTTCATAGACTTACTTTAATAATAACATATGGCATCTTTTAAGCTAAAGAATTGTAAGATGTTATCTTTTGACTAGTGAAGGAGCATGTTACCTGTGCAGCTCTGTTTTTAATTACATTAGTTGTATGCATTGTGCTACCATTGTCTAATTCTCCACGTGCTATGTTCATCTGGCCTACATTTGGATACCTGCTGTAATTGGATTCTACTTCTGTTTCGAAGAAGTTTTTAGTGCATTTCAAATATGAAATACATCTCTCTTTTCTCAAAAAATAAAATATAAAATAATCACCATCTCAATGAATCTCATTAAAATATATGCCATGGTAGCTTATGGAAGTAGTTGCTCATATGCATTACTAGCTTATAGAACTATAGAAGTAGTAGCTCGTTCTATTTGGTTGGGTAAAAAATATAAGTACTTGTTTAAATCAATGAGGAATGTCTTAACAGAGTGTTGCGACTAAATTTAGTTTAGCATGGCTTCATGGATACAAAAGCATAATAAAGCACTTGTTTTTTCAGACTTGTTAAGAGATTGCTTATAGCTTTCTTGTGAAGTGAATGTAATCTTCCTTTGCTTTTTTTTTTGGGGGGGTGGGGGTGGTGTGGGTGGGTGGATGTTTCCACTATATGTTCCTTATCTGAAATAAAAGGGATTAGTAACTGTTACGATCCCACATCGGACCCATAAGCAATGACGGTTGGGTACTTAAGTGGGAGGCAATCTTCCACCTTTGAGCTAGCTTTCCGGTGGAGTTAGGGCTTCGATTCTTGAGTACTAACTCACAAGTTGCAAGTTACGGCATCTAATATTTATGCAATTAATGGAAACACCTCCTTTCTTAATTGTTTGGGTTGTTTCTATACTTCCAATTAATTTGTGAAAAACTAGCTAGCTTGTGTCCTTCTCATGTTATCTTATGTTCAGGTGGAAAAGAGAAAATTGTTCCAAATTTTTCTGAAGCAGTTCTTGACAGTATTCCGGGATTGGAAACCATTTAATCTGGGTACAAATCCTGAGGAAGCACTTACTGATTTACCTACGCGAAATGCTGCTGATGTGGTGGTTGGCTGCAATTTTGGTCAGCCTGCTGAAATAATACTGATCTTGATAGGGGAAGTCACATGCCTAACAAAATTTCTTACGGACAGTAAGTACTTTTCCTTTAATGTAGTTGATGCTATAGGTTTTTCTTTGCCAATTTATGCCTGCTCTCTTCCACTCCAAATTGGTTAATTTGGTTCCTAGATTTGTCCTTTCATGTTGGCGTGAATGCATATTCAGGAGGGTGCATCAGATATTCATATGAAAAGTACAGCAGACTCCATAAGAAACACCACATTTGGTTGTTAGAAAGGAAAAAATTAGATGAGAACTCCATTAGTGAGTAAATACATTCACTCATTTGAATACCTTTCTCCCTCTGGACCATATACTAGCAATCCCATTTCTACAATGCATATGGAAAATCAATGTATAACTATATCAACCAAAGCCAGTGAAGAATGTGTCTTTGGGGAAATTGTTTTCTATATGGTCTTTAGTAAATAATTTACTGGCTGTAAGACGACTTTAAGGATTGCTGTATGTGATGTAGTAGTATGCCTTATTCTCTTCTAGGAACCCTCATCTCGTCGTACCTTCTTACTTTAATCAATACAAACATTTTGTTTTGTAGAAAAAGACAACACAGATCTAGCTTCTAAATCATATGAGATCATTCCTAATTTGTATTTGTAAGTGATACCTTATGTCAATGTTATTTTCGACAGTTTTTTCAAGTCGTAAATTAGATCTTGTGCGTTGAGGGGTTGGTGTTAATTGATCTATAAATTTTCTGTATGGTTGGAGCAGCGAGCTAAAAGAAAAATATTGGAGAAGTATCCTGTTGTCCAAAACTGAATGGTAAAAGTTATCATGTTGGAGGTGCTGTGCTTACTCAGTTTGGAAAGAAAAGGAAAGAAGAGAACAAAATGAGATGATTAAAAACAATGAATGTCAACAAGATATTAGCCATGAATCCAGAACCTTGATCTTCTTACCTGTATCAGCTCCTCAAAGAAAAAACAAAATAACAGTAGGCTTTACTTAGTGACACTGAAAGTATGTATTATAAACATTAGCCACATGTCATCCTTCCTTAGGCTACCTTATGTTGAAGTCCTACTTTTATAGCTTTTGATACAAAAGAATCTACTTTTTTAAGTAGCTTGCAATGAATAGGCCATGTCTGGCCCTCAACACACACACAAAAGGGGGTGTGCACTTGGTCAATTGTAACTAAACCAAATTGATCCAAATGAACCATACCAAACAGATATTTATTTTGGTTTTGAATTTCCTTAACCAAACCAAATTGAAAAATCACTGTTTGGCTTTGCATCTGCAGACCCTAATTATTTCAAATATACGAGTAAGTTAGTTCGTAATGGAAGTTATGCATCAGGCCAGGACATTTTCCAATAAATATGAATTATGGTCCCATTTTTTGAGTTATGTCTAGATAGAGAATTGGTAGTTGATGGGGATAGAGTTAATTATTTATTTGTTCTTCAAGTTTTCAATTTTGTGGGTGAACTACATGATAACAAAGAAAATCATTCTGGGACCTACCCTTGTCGTCTTTCTAACATCTAAAGATTGTACTTTACATTTCAAAAGGCCTTAGGTGTCTTGGGAGTGAGATTTTGTCCTTTTTCTCTTTTGCCAGGTTATAAACTTCTGGTGGGGATAGACTTAATTCGTAGAAATTAAGAATTAGGTGGCAGATAAGGTGATGTGTGTACGTCAAATATTGTTAAAATATTTAGTCAGTTACGCAAACATAAAAGGTTAATGCTGGTAAGTGGGTGTGCTTGGATTGTAATATTTAATTTTTTCGATTTTGTTTTTGTTGAGGCTAACTTACACTCAGTGTATTGTAGTTTCGAAAGTGGTATAAGGGAAAGATTCACTGTGTACATATCTAGCTAGCTCAAGGATAGTAAATTGAGCAAGCATTTAATGGTTGTAATGGTTCATAGAACTATGGTACTACTTTTTCTTGTTTTTGCTTAATTATATAACTGTTCAAGATGTGCACTTTAACATTTTGCGCAAGAATGATGATTCCATTGGTTGCAATGGTATCTACATATGCTATGTCATTGGTGGTCTCCTCTCCATTGGTTTTAACTTTGGGAATGGTAATAGAATCATCTGCAGATCAAGGGAGCATTATCACAAGCCTGAATATACCAAGTGAATCATGGATGGCCTTAGATGCTTTGACTCTTGTGACCCTCTCTGTTCATAATTGTAAGGTTTTCGGTTACCATGCTGGAATTCAGAAGTTGACAGCTTTGATGAAAGGTATGTCTAACATGCTCCACTGATAACTGAGATTTTGGCAATCAGATTTTTAAACATTTATTTAGATCAATAGTGGGTCTTTGGACGGTGAAAATTATTGTGCTAATAATCCTGTATAAGTAGTTATTGCCTTGTGTTTAATTTACAAGTACAATCAAGAGCTTGTATGTGCTGCTTCTATCTCTTCATTTTGTAATATCTTGTAAGGTAACGATAAGCATTGCACCATGTTTGCATCTGCAAATAGTCTTTTCATGGCAGTAGTTACGTATATCGGTATATGGTAGAAGGATGAAATTTGGGTGACCCTAGAAGTGGAGATTTTGGAGGTGGCTGGGGGTGATTTATTTACTTTCTGTTTAGAGTATTGCATCAATTTCATGTGATGTCATCCTTTAGGTTTTTGAACTAATATATATCTTTGATAAGACAAAATTAAATGACATTATGGTCTGGTGTAAAGTTGTCTAATTTGTTTTGATGGGTGAGTAAATTTCTTTTCTTAAGTAAAAAATAAGTTTAGTTCTGCATTGGAGGAAGTAAAAATCATCTTAGGGGAGCGGAAAAGCAGAGTCTTGGACTTTGTGCTGTTTGAGCAGCAACCTGTAGTCAACGTTTCATGTCATCAATTAATACAGACCTGGGCTCTAGATTTGCAATGGATGGGTGCCAAGTGTATACATAACCTATTTTAGAAATTTCACGGGTGACTTCATCTTTTGTATGACCAATCTCATTTTACATAGTGTTACTTTATTTCAGGTAACTCCTACTGCACTACTACCCCCAAAGTTATTTCCTACTGATATTCAATATCATGTGCTTAATACTTACTCATGAATTCTTTCCAGCTACTGTTGTCCAACTCAAGACTATTACTAGTGCTCTACCAGCAGATGAGAGTTCGTCGAATACTATGGTAGAGAATGCTGGAGTTTTGCAGCAGATACTCATTCATGTGGTTTCCATCATCTGCAACTTTATTGATTTTCATTCAAGGAAAGCAGAAAATGTACTGATCAGAAGTGTGGGCGTGGAAGTTTCTGCTGGAAGGAGTAAAGAAACATATAATGACCCTTCTGCTGCTGTAACATCTACTGCTTCTGAAACAAACTTATCTTGGCATCAAACAACAGTTGTTTCAGTTATGGAAGCTGGTGGTCTTAATTGGTTATTAGGTAAGGTATGCAGTTTCAGCTTTGTTTATGATATATTTGAACTGTGGTTTTAACAATCATGCATCGACTTTGAACGTTCGAGGTATATGCATATCATATTATTGCACATATTGGGAAAATTATCCAAAAATATCCAAACTATTCGCTTGTGTTCTACAATGTCTTGCACTATGAATAGTATCCCAACAGTACCCGTACTTGCAAGTTGTTATCCTAATCTAACCTCCATTACTTGTTTGTTTACTCTGCAAATGAGTTTACGTGGCCTCCATGTTGATACATGATAAATTATTTAAAATATCCAAATGATACACGCTTAATTTTAAATGTCCCATACATTCAATAGTAAGTAGCATCCATGTGGATAAAATAGAAGTAATAAAAATATGGGGGTGCTTTCTCAACCCAACTGTGCTGCCACTCCCACCCCCTCCTTTAAACTTGTGCTGGCTGTGGGCCCTCGCAGCACCACCCAATCTCTTCCTCGGCCCGTCACTGAAGATTGCCTAATTAATTATTTGAACAGATTAAAAATCATCAGTAGATTAAAGGTAAGGAGGGGGGACGCCCGACGGCTGCCGCAACTGCAAGTTCAAATGGGCGGGAGTGGTGACAGTTGGATTGGTGAAGAACCCCATATTTTATAATTTTAATTCATTATTAATTTATATCCACATGAATGATATCATGTCAACCAACTTTGCTAGGTCAGCAAAAAACTAATGGAGGTTAAATTTGGATTAAAAAATTGTAAGTATGAGTATTTTTGGGATTCTATTGATAGTATTAGATATTTTAGCATAAACCCATAGGATTTAGGGCATTTTCAATAATTTGACGTTTCTCCATGTGGAGGCCACGTCGACCCATTCGTTGAGTAAGCAAAAAATTAACAGAGGTTACATTAGGATAAAAAGTTGAACTTATTGTATTGTTGAGTTTATTATGGATAATATAGGACATTTTAGAAAACCATGCGCATTTGGGATATTTTAGATAATGTTCCCTTTAGGACATATTGATAATATAGGATGTTTTAGAAAGTGGTGTAAGTCTAGAAACATATTTAATCGGTCCTGCTTGAAGAGTTCAAATCCTTGGTGGCCAAAAAATCATGAATGCTGCTGAAACAGGAAATACAAAACAGATTTGGAACTTCAACTCATATTTATTGTTGGTAATGTTGAAAAGTACTAGAATCCTTTATCTGAATAGAGAAAATGGAAGAGAAAATACATGTGAGTACTTGCTGTTAACAGTGTATAACTTATGTGATTATTATGGCTATCTTAAAATGTACGTTTGGAGAGTTCCTTTTGCCGGAATCACTTGGAAGCAAACTAGGAGATCTTTCTGATTACATGTGGAATATTGTTCTAACAGAAAGAGTTTTGGAAATTCTCCTAGTCATTTCTAAAGGGATACTCCTCGGGAAACATGCTTTTCACAGCTGCCCAAATAATTTCCTAGAAATGAGTAAATTTGATGCTACATTCTTTTGGTGGTGCATTTTCTTTTGTTTAAAAAAGAAACTACATGTTTAAATTAAGTATTACTTTGCTTGGAAATATGTTGCGTACTTTTGATTTATGATGAATAAATCTTGTCTAATATATGTGTAAAACTTTATACGTAGTTGACATAAACTATTGGATTGCAACTTCAAATTTAATAAAAGCGATTACTAAAAATTTAAAGCAACTTGGTCACTTTTAAGACTACATGATGACTTGTGACATTTAGAACACAAGGTAGAATGAGATTACTTGTGGTTATTGGGAAATTGAGAGTGCGGGGGTGGGTAATGTGAATTATGTGATGGTACTCTAAACAAAGAGATTTGTATTATTTTATCTTTAAGAGTGTATGGGGGTGAGGAACCAAATGAGTATTTTTCTCTTTTGATATGAAATAATGAAATTCTATCAATCAAGAAAAATACAAGTAGAAAGGAGATGAGGGATCCCAAATAAAACATGAAACCTTTGGGCTTCTCCAAGACCCTCATTAATGGAATCCTCCCCATTTACAAAGTTCTCCTATTTCTTTTTAACCAATTAAACCAACCTAGTGTTGGGAAAATTGTTTCGCAACTCCTGAGCCATTTTGCTTAAGAAGTTTATGATGGACAAATCATTAGCAAGTCTGGCATAAGCCATAACAACCCCAGCTTTTAACCTTAGACAACAAGGTTTGAGAGGAGGCAGAGCCAGAACATATGATCCAGGTTCTAACTACACCTACACAAACACTTTGACTTGGAGACATAAACACAACGAGGTAGCATTTTATGTTATGTCATAGGTAGGAAGCTTACAAATAGTCAACTGAACCTTCTTAGGTATTGGAGCTTTCTAGACAGTTTTAATATAGGGGAAAGGGGTATAGATACTGACACAAAAAATGGGACATGGATGATCACTTGAAAGAGGACAACACTTTAGATGGGTCTAATACCCAACACCAATTTTTCTGCTCCAACCTAGCTCCTTATGATTACTGATCAGTGGTTGGCATTTCTCCTTGCCCCAGCAGTGTCTACAGGAAACGCCTTGATTCGAAATGGGAAGTTTCTCACTTTTTTACCCAAGAATCCTAGAAGTTCAAATTAGGGTTTCAATTCAGCAAACCCAAAGATTGGGCTGCTCTGATACAGGTTGAGACGTATTTGGGAGAATGGTTGTCTATTTTCATTAGCTAACTGTAACTTGTTTATATACAATATGCTAATATGTTCTAGGAAGAAACTAAATTTAATTAAGACTACAATATCTTCCTAATATATATATCCAATTCCCTAATGATGAGAAAAATTCCATTATCTTGTTTAATGCAAAAGTAATGGACAAATGAGTAAAACTGCAGAAAAGCAGTGTCGGTTGTGTCCCCAAGATTTATCTGATATTCTTGTCTTTGAACTGCCATATATCAAAATGTTATTTGGTCTTTCATGCTGCTGGTGTTACTCCTTATTTAAAATTTGCCTCACATTTGATTGCCGCATTGCATATTTTGACTGTTTGATGTTTGAGTTTCATGCATCACTGAAAGTATACTCATCAAGATGTAACTTTGGTTTCAGAGATATTGCGTTTGATCAGGAGATTGATAATGAAAGAATTGTGGACAGATATTTCCCTTCAGCACTTGACTCTCAGAGCTCTTCGGTCAGCTTTGGTAGATAATCCTCGCGGTCAGAATCATTTTAGAAGTATTGGAGGTTTGGAAGTGCTCTTGGATGGACTTGGAGTTCCTCCAATTGATAACTTGGTTGTGAGTGATTCATCAAGCCATGAGGAAAGGTGATCTTGTTTGGCTTGCCGAAGTATTCATTTACTAATGCATCTTATGATTGCAATTTTTCCCTATCACGTATTCCTTTTGTTCCTGGATATTTACTAAACAATAACCATCTGTTAAAACATTTCTTAAAATTCCATTTCCAGAACCTGAGCTTGATAAAGTCAATAGGATGACCTAGAAAATAAAAAAAATCATTACTCTCTTTCGCTTTTCTGTAGACTATTAACTGAAAGCATAGCTGTTCGTTATAAACTATTAGTGACATAGCTCTTCCTTTTCCTCATAAACTTTTTGTTTCTTATTAAAATAAGATAAGACAGTTAAGTGAAAGGATAGCTGTTTGTTTATTTTGCTGTCATATACTAATCTTTACTCTCTGATTTCTTCATCCAGTCACGCAACCACTAATAAGGGGGAAAAAATGAAGTTACTAAAGAAAAATGGAAATATCAGTTTTAGAGGGTAATAGCTATCTGCAATAATTCCTGCCTTGTATCATGCTGATGATCATCATATACATACATCATCTGCACTAGTTCAATCAAACATCTTCTTTTGGTTGATATCTTAATTTACCCCTAATCCTTTTATCTCTGTTTGCAGAAAGAAAAATCCATTGCAGGATATTTTTGACATTCATGTTCTCTCATTGGAGGTTCTCAGGGAAGCTATGTATCCTTTAATACTTCCTAACTATTGCTTCACATAGTTTAGAAGACTATGAGGAAATCCAAGGTCATGCACACTCCTTGGTAGTTAATCAGGGAAACCAAAAATAGTGCATGCTAGTTGACTTACTTAGAAGCTGTTAATAGGGGAAGATTCAAGCATTTCAAACTTTAAATTTCAACCATGTTATGAGTTAATTAACATTCAGAAATATTAGACTCGTATATCTACATGCCAGCTTTTCTTATGAGATGAGGGCGGAGCAAAGAACTCCCTACAAATTATGCTTTCAATACAAAAATTTCTTTAACTAGTTTTTAGCTTTGGAAATCTCAACAACTTGCAGTTTCTATGTGAGAATGGAAGGGTACAAAAATTTGCAAATAGCTTTTGTTCCGTGGCTTTCATGCTTCAAGAGTACAAGCAGCACAAGGGGTCATCTAACAAAGATCACTTGAATGAATTCGAGGGAAGGAAAAGACATGCTTCAGAAGTTTGTGAAGCACAACTATTGCCTTCGTTTTCTTCTGATCCATCTTATTCACAGAGTTGGAAAGACTATGTTGCCAAATTGAGTGCAACTCTCGGTTATTTTCTCATTGATGCAAAAGAAACTAAATTCTGCCATGCTGTACCAACTAGCAGCAGAAGTACCATATTGGTTCCTGCAGTTTATGCAGGACACTCTGTGAAGTGGTTCACCAGGGTGCTTCTGACAATTTTCCCTTGTATCAAGGCTTGTTCAGATCAGAAAGAGATTCCTAGCCATTTAAGGTGCTCGATCAACTCTATTAGTTACATTTTTTTCTCAACTTGACTATATAATTTCTTTGATTGTGCACTTGTCACTTTTAGTAATTCGCTATGCCATTTCTAAGCATGGCTTCTTTTGCTTTCACTTTCATTTATGTCTTACGAATCTTATGGATTATTAAATTTATTTATTATTTTTGTTTTCATTTCAGGATCTTTGCCTGCACAATGCAACATTATATTCTTTTTGCATTTAAGAAGGTTCTTCTTTCGGCACCATCATTAATTGATGTCTTCCGTGCTGAAGGTGTGTGGGACTTTATCTTCTCTGAGAATTTTTTCTACTTTGGTCCAGCTCCTGCAGAGTTTGGGGAGCATTCTAGTAGGAATGAGGTTCCTCTATTAGATGATGAAGGACTTTATGGTTCAAGTAATTTTGAGGATCGACTAAGTGGTAAAGAAGTTGAAACTCTCCAAGTCGAAGTAATCTCATTTATGGAATTTGCAGCAACTTTAAGTGGGAGTTCGCATAACTTGGTTGGTTCTTCTTCATTTTTGTCTTATGTTGCTGTGTTAGACATTTTGCTCCTATGCTTATCATTTCCTGTCCATTTCTTTAATACAAAAACAGAAGTTTTGTTGAAAAGCAATGATATAAGACTCTTAGAATCTTTTCTGGAAAGTGTTTATGATAAATTTGGTACCAATTTAAGCAAACTCATAGCCCCGCCCCACCCACCCACCCACAAATAGGGGTTCGAGGTTACCAAGCATCCATATCCCATTCCATCCCCATTCCCTCACTTCGAATTGAGCACCCCCAGTGTGTTATCTGACTTGATGAATAGATGGTGATACACCTGTAGTTTTGAGGACTGGATGTTAAAGGTCCCTATGTGCTGAAAGGGTTTTCAGATAAAATGTCTGAAAATGGTTTGGTCAATCTTTCATGTTATTTATTTATTTATTATTATTATTATTTATTATTATTATTATTTTATTTTTTTGGGGGGAGGGGGGTCATGTGTGTGCTCTCTATTCATTCTTCCTTGTCTGATGGTCGATATATGGCAGCCTGAATGTACTGTTTTGGTGGATGCCCTTGAACAATCTGTCTGTAATCCTGAGCTTGCCACTGCCCTGGCAAAGAGCCTGCTTCATATATTGCAGCTTTCATCCGAGAAAACTGTTTCTTCGTTCAAGAGACTTGCTGCCATTCCTCGGATGCTCAAAGTTGCCTGCATTCTGGTCCAGGAGTCTAAAAGGCCTGGAACTCCAGCTGCTTTTGTGGAAACCACTACCAGAGGTTTGGCATCTCCTCAGAGCCAGGGACTGCCTTATTCACCTCTACTGACTGAGGGTTGGGGGAAATGTATCAAGAAATTCATGGAACTGTTTACAGAGTACTTCTCAGCATCAGAAGATGCAAAACAGTCCATTTTGTGCAGTTCTCTATGTATCAGTTGTATGTTTGACTTGTTCTGGGAAGAGGATCTCAGAGATCTTATGCTTAGTTACATTCTTGATCTTATGAAGGTAGCCAATTCCTATGTTTAGCCAAGAGTGCAATATCAGCAAACATCATTCATTCTTCCATGGCTAAAGTTTTTCTTTCTATTTAACAGGTAGTTCCATCTTCTGAAGAGGACCGCAGGGCAAAAAGTTTCCTGTGCTCCAAGTACTTGGAGACATTTACACATTTGAAAGAACGGGTTAAGAATTTTGCAGATTTGTCAATTGAGTTGCTGGTTGGAATGAGAGCGATGCTACTAACAGATCAAAAGGTGCTTAATGAGTGTGTTAGAATTTTTTTCATATTATGGCAGGATATACATGTCAATTCAATTGTCATTTTAAATCTCAAATGTCTATTTTTTTTCAGTATTTTCAAATTTTGTTCCGGGAGGGTGAATGCTTCTTGCATGTTGTCTCTTTGTTGAATGGAAATCTGGATGCTGAAAATGGAGAAAAATTGGTCTTGAATGTTATTCAAACGCTGACTTCGTTGCTCTCGCAGAATGATGATTCAAAGGTACTCTCTTTGATTTCTCATAGCAGATGTAAAACCTGGCGGTGTGCTCAATATTGATAAGTTGGAGAGCCATACACCAATGTTCACCAACTCTTGGGGGGTGGGGAGTTGGGAATTTTACGTGTCCCCGGACCCTGATAGAAATTAGATTGAGAATTTGAACCTGACAATTCTTTCACTGAAAATGCTGAAGATGTACTACATTTACTAAAATGCAAAGCTACAACAGAGGACATGGTTTAGCATGTGCAAACTAGAATGAATGAAGTATATGCAGATCTTGTCATTTAATTTGGAATGCTGAAATAATAAGCTATAGAATTGCTGTATTTTAAGACTACTGCATTCATAAGCTGTTTAGCTTCTAGCTAATTATATCTGTGCATATACCTGAAATTCGACTTCATGATTGTATCTTCAATTTTTGAAAACTTCTAAAGTACTTCTGCCAACTACTGCATTTATAAGCTGTTTATCTTCTGTATATCCACATGTACCTACACACTTTAAAGATAATTGCATTATTAATTTATTCCGCTCTGGAACAAATATATTTTGTAACCTAAGTTGCTTTTTTTTTTCATTCAAAGGGAGAAAATGTGTACTCTTATGGAGCTAGTGGTCCAACTAAATAAGCAGTTCAAAATCTGTTAGTCGACTTAATTTCTTTGACTCTTTAGCTAGACAATAAATTTTGAAAATGATCCTGACTTGGTTTTAGTTGTAGTCCAATACCTAATATGAAACAAACTTGTCAGAAACTTTACGTTTAATTTTTAAATTCAATTGTAGCCATCTAAATAATTACCTTCTTTGAGTTGATGATACCTCACAAAATATGCTTCTGTTTACCCATGTAAGAAACTTAATTGAATTTTCACAGCATCTCAGCACACATGTAACCTTGATTTGTGTGAGAAAATGATCGCCATCATACTTATAATGCTCAACGGCCTCAGTTTGTCAAGATTTGGTGTTCTTTTTGGCCAATGATAATTTAGACGAAAAACCAAGTACAGATAAGCGTAAACAGTATAGGGTGAAAGCAAAGAAAATTTGTAGATTGATATGATTATCTATCTTCGCTACGTTTGGTCAACGATTGATTTATGTCTAATCATGACAGTTTGATTCGTAAGAATTGAGAAAGGCAAATTGCTTTTGGGGAATCTTCGTTGTTCTTAATTCGGTTCCTTATCTTTCTTTTTTAAAGGCTGCTTTTAGGGCCCTTGTTGGCAACGGTTATCAGACATTGAGGAGTTTGCTGTTGGATTTCTGCCAATGGCAGCCTACTGAATTACTTTTAAGCGCACTGCTCGATATGCTCGTAGATGGAGATTTTGATCTCAAAGTGAATTATGTCATTAAGGTAACTTTTATACGTTTTCTTTATTTTTATCGTGGGGAGGGGAGAGTGGTGGGGTTTGGACCCTACACCTCACCCTTGACTTAGGGGATGGTGCATTTCTTTGATGTCCCCTAGGGAACTCATTGAGATAACTTGAAGAGAGCTACAATGGATAAAACTAACAGATACGGACTATTATGTACCCTATTTTTTCTTCTTACATTTTTCCTAATGCCTTTCTCTTATTTTTGGATCAGAATGAAGATGCTATCTTGCTTTATTTCAGTGTTCTTCAAAAGGTTTGTTATTCATGAGCTTGCACGTGCTTTATCTCTTGTACTCTGGACACTTGTATAGGTTTTAAATTTTCCTGTTTAATATTTAAAATTGGTTGAATAATTTACTTATTTCAATAATTGGGCAGAGCAGTGACTCATTGCAGCAACATGGGCTGGATATGTTCCTACAGCTGCTAAGAGATTCTCTATCTAATCAAGCATCATGTGTTAGAGCGGGAATGCTCGACTTTCTTCTGAATTGGTTTTCAGAAGAAAATTGTGAAACAATTGTTTGGAAAGTTTCGCGGTTAATTCAGGTGATTGGCGGGCATAGCATATCCGGGAAAGATATTCGGAAAATATTTGCTCTGCTTCGGAGTGAGAGAGCTGGTCAACAGCACTCAAGATCACTACTCTTAACTAGCATGTTAGCAATGCTAAATGAGAAAGGGCCAACAGCATTCTTTGACCTTAATGGCATCGATTCCGTAAGTTCAACCATTTTCCCTCATTACAACCCGCTCGATTTCCATGTGTTATTCGGGTGTGGTAATAGAGAGGCTCGTTTAGATTTTATTTTCATGTGAAAAGGGAAATTAACATACACCCACAAACACATACCCACACAATCAAATTGCTACGTACCCAAATATATAATTGTCATGAGAGCTCCCAGCTATTAAGTTAATGGCTGTTTTCCCAACAATCAAAGTCTTTGTTTGGAGTCTTCTCAACTACAAAATTAATTGAAACTGGATCACACTTCATAAACTATTGAATTTCGTGATTTTTCTGACATTTGTTTACAGTCAATGATTTGTCGAACATGCTGCTTTTTGTTACACAGCAATTTATGTTACATCAAAATCATGCTTCTCCAGTACAGCTGAATCATCTTAGTTGATGGCACTCTTTAGTTCATGCCTAGTTGGAGCTTACTGGTGAAACCAGAGATATTGGATTTGGACTTAGAACTACATCTATAATTGAAGTGCTTTTACATATTTGAGTCATTTTCTTTTATTTCCTCCGAATTAGTTCGCACTTCCTATTCTAGCACCAGTGAAGTATTGCTGCAATAGTCGTTAGCAAGTATTAAAACTTTTATGTACCTAACCCAGTAAAATTTGCTATTTATTGGTGAAAAACGTATCTTGTCCAATATTTGTACTAAATTTGAAGATATGATATTGATACAGAATTATGGTCTGTAAGAGTTGCTTATCTCAGCCTGTGAACTTATGTTTCTAGTAGAAGGCTCATCGTGCAATGGTGCCCAGTACTTGTACAAAAAATTGGATTTCCAAATAAATTTAAATGGAAGCATTTCATATGTTGCAGAAATAATCTGTTTCCATTATAAACGTTTTATTAGATTAGAAGCAACAATTACAAAGAGCTATCTGTACTCTGTAAACAACTTTGTAACATAAGAAAGCCTGAATGGACAAGGCCAACCTGCACTCAGTTCTATGTAATAACAGTTATTGTGTTCCCCTCTCTTTCTTCTTTGTCTTGCTGCAACAGATGAAAAGTTTCATTAAAACTACTTATCATCACTGTTGTAACATGTTGCATTTAGGTTGCATTCTTGAACTGGGAGTGCACAGGAATTGTTCCTGTTCCCATAATCTCTTTGCTGAGTGGCTGACCACTCCTACTTAATAAACAAGACTGTCACCTTAATAAAGAAAAATATGTTTCACGAATATCCAGGTATACTATGTTTTGGGGACTCAGAAAATTTAGCATATTGTAGAAAAGAAAGGGTGAACATACCTCAGGTCATACTTTAGCATGCCAGTTATGCTATTCTGTGTTAGCGTTTGCCTTTATTAGGGGTATTTCGGTAGTCTTTTCATCTTTTATACAAGTTAGGTTCATGGTTAACCGATATAATTTCTGACCTGGTGTGCAGGGCATAGTAATCAAAACCCCATTTCAGTGGCCTGTGAACAAGGGATTTTCTTTTATGTGTTGGCTCAGGATAGAAAGCTTTCCTCAAAATGGACCAATGGGTCTCTTTAGTTTCCTTACGGAAAATGGACGAGGGTGCTATGCTGTCCTTACGATGGATAAGCTAATATATGAGGTGAGGCTCATAATTTCATTATCTGTCCTACTTTGCAGTCATCTTCTTGAACTTGAAATTGTGATGGTTATCATCGCAATATGAATTGATAGGACTATGTTTCTAGTAACCCTTGTTCTATATTTCAGTCAATTAATCAGAAAAGACAATGTGCTTCTATGAGTTTCAACCTTGTCAGAAAGAAGTGGTACTTTTTCTGTTTGGTACATTCTGTTGGTCGAGCATTTTCAGGGGGAAGCCAACTGAAGTGTTATTTGGATGGTGTTCTTTTATCCTCAGAAAAGTGCAGGTAGTCTAATTTCTTGCCTGTAATTGATTTGCTCTAAAGTAACTAATGAAAGAATTTTATATTAACTCTTACGAATTCCAGATATCCAAAAATTAGTGAACCATTGACTACCTGCACGATTGGCACTAAACTCAAGCAACCAATGTACGAGGACGAGAATGTCATACATTCTGTCAAAGATGCTTTGCCATTTTGTGGCCAGATAGGTCCTACATACTTGTTCAGCGATGCTATCTCTGTTGAACTTGTGCGGGGAATCTGTTCTTTGGGACCAAGTTATATGTATTACTTCCTTGATAATGAAATTTCAGCATATGTGGATAACTTTCTTCCTGGTGGAGCTCTTGACGCTAAAGATGGCCTTGCATCAAAAATCATCTTTGGACTTAATGCACAGGTTCTTCTTATATCCTTGGACATATGCCAAATTGAACAAGGATCTTAATTTCTTGTATAGCAAAGACTGAAAACAAATTTCTCTGTTTTTCTTTCCTCTCCAGGCAAGTATTGGTAGGACATTATCTAATGTTTCACCAATTGTCGATCATGCAATTGATAAGAGGATTTTAGAAGCAACTGTATTGGGTGGCACCCAGCTGTGCTCTCGACGGCTTTTGCAGCAGATTATTTATTGTGTTGGCGGAGTTTCTGTATTTTTCCCTCTTCTAACACAGCCTGAGATGTATGAAAAAGATGGAAGCGAACAGGTCGATGAGATGTTGCTGCCTCCTATTACTGTGGGACATTTGACTGCTGAAACTATTAAGCTAATAGCATCAGTCTTGGACGATAATTTGGCCAATCAACAGCAGATGCTATTACTTTCCGGATTTTCTGTATTGGGGTTTTTGCTGCAACAAGCTCCAGCTAATCAGCTAAATCTGGAAACACTTTCAGCATTAAAGCATTTATTTGGTGTTGTTTCTAATGGTGGTAAACCGTGAAGCCTAAACTGATTATCAATTTTTTCAGCTAATGTGTGCGTAAGATCACATGTTTTTCTTCAAACACCATGCACTGTCTAACTACTTTATGTTTACCTCCAGGCTTGTCCGAGTTGCTGATAAAAGATGCTATTTCTTATGTCTTTCTAAACCCTTATATCTGGGTCCACACGGCTTACAAGGTGCAACGTGAGCTATACATGTTCCTTATCCAACAATTTGATAATGATCCGAGGTTGCTCAAGAGTCTTTGTAGGCTTCCTCGTGTTCTTGATATCATTCGGCAGTTTTACTGGGACAATGCTGAGAGCAAACCTGCTGTCAGGAGCAAGCAGCCCTTGACAGACCAAATTGTCGCAGAGAAACCTGACAGAGATGAAGTACATAAAATCCGTCTTCTTTTACTGAGTCTTGGAGAGATGAGTCTCAGGTACTTCATGTGTTTTAATACTTTTGCATCTGATTCTTTATTTTAATCTGTGATGTATCTGGTATATTTTGTAAAACCTCTTTCAGTTATTCTAATGGTTTATTTGAATTTGTAGGGAACATATAACAGCATCCGACATAAAAGCACTCATCTCATTTTCTCAAATCTGTCAAGATATGGCTTGCATTGAAGACATTTTAAATATGATTATACGTGCAGTTTCCGACAAACAACTCCTTGCGTCCTTTTTGGAACAAGTGAACATAATTGGAGGTTGTCACATTTTTGTCAATCTTCTGTCGAGGTAGTCATCTAATTTAGTTATGCAGTTCCCTGATACAGAAAGGATAACAAAGATAATATTTACTTCTATATTATGTCACTGAATCTATGAAACAATTGATGACATTGTTTTTGTATAATCCTTGTTTATAATGCCACTTTACAATTCTTGGTATTGTTTCATCTTTCAATTTCTTTTCCATTAGCTCCATTTTTGTTCTTGCCATTGTTGTTCTTACATGATTATTGAGTTCTTCAAATCATGCTAAAATTTTTGGTGTACTGAACTCGTTTTAGGTGTATGAATTTCAGAGTTCTTCAGTGTCCTTTGCAGTTTCATCATCTCTACTCCTAACCAGAATGTTTCGATTTTTTAGCTACTATAAATACATACCAAAACATGAACATTGAGTTTTTGCTTTGAACTTACTGTCGTTTGATCGTTTCCCTTATCCAGTTTTTGTTCTCGGCATCAGTTCACAGAGATATTTGGTGGTTCTGGTTCATATACTTTTGTGTCTACTATTATTGTAGGGATTTCGAGCCTGTTAGATTGCTTGGCTTACAGTTTATTGGAAGACTTCTTGTCGGTGTTCCTTCTGAGAAGAAAGGGTCCAAATTTTTCAACATTTCAGTCGGGCGACCAAAATCTTTGTCTGAAGGTCCTAAGAAAATCAGTTTAGATACACAACCATTTTTTTCCATTGTATCAGACAGGCTCTTCAGATTCCCCCAAACAGACCTTCTGTGTACTACACTATTTGATGTTCTCCTAGGTGGTGCTAGCCCAAAACAGGTAGCTTACAGTAGTTCAGTCTATTTTCAGGGTGTTCATGTTATATCTCTTTATAGGTTAAAGGGAGTAAGCATGCTGCAGAATTACAATTCATTTTGCCTCTCCTGCAGGTTTTGCGGAAGCATAACCAACCCGATAGACAGAAAAACAGCAGGAATAATTCTGAGTTCTTCCTTCCTCAAATTTTACCTCTCATTTTCAAATATTTGTCAGGCTGTGAGAGTCGCACTTCAAGAGTAAAAATCATGGGTGATCTATTGGATCTACTAGATTCGAATCCTTCTAATATTGAAGCTCTTATGGTACTAAGTTTTTTTTTGCGGTACTGTTATGAAATAAACTCATTCCACTAAAGTATTTAAAAAAATTATGTAGGAAAATGGGTGGAATTCTTGGTTGTCAGCCTCTGTGAAGCTTGATGTGTTGGTGAATTACAAAGTGAAAATGGGTATTCATGATGATTCTGAGATAGATGAGCAGCATTTGGTGAAAAGTGTTTACAGTCTTGTGCTTTCTCACTATATTCTTTCCGTGAAAGGTGGCTGGCAGAATTTAGAAGAGACTGTCAACTTTCTGCTTCTTCAAAGTGAACAAGTATTTATACTGTTTCTTCATAGAACTTCATGATTTTCATTTTCTAAATTACCAAAGAACAAACTTTGTGAAAGTCACGTTTTTACAGGTAGGCATCTCGTATCAGTCATTTGTTCGTGATATATATGATGATTTGACCCAGAAGTTAATAAACTCATCTGCTGAAGAAAATACTTTTGTCTCTCAACCATGTCGAGACAACACATTTTACCTTGTAAAGCTAGTTGATGAAATGCTAATTTCTGAATTGGATAATCGGCTTCCGGTATGTGGTTTCTGTATTCAACCTCCATTACTTGATATGCTCATGTCCTCTTATAGTAGGTCCTAATTATCCTTTGATTCTTCATAATTGTGAGAACCTTCAAAGTTGCTCCTAAGTGAAAAGTGAAAACTTAAGTAACAAAATGTTAATTAAACCCTCTAATTGAGTCGTGAAAATATGAGGTTTTGTAAAATTTTCACTAGAGCACTAGATTTAATACTTACGAAAGGGTTAGAGTAGGGAAAATTCATTATTAAATTCAATCCAAGAATATTACCATCACACTTTTCAGGTTTTCTTATTCAGATTAAACAAACAAATTGGGATATAATTTCAGGTGGGAAGGGGATGTGAGTGTAAACGACCCTGAAGAGTTTTAAGGCTTCACATCTTGATAAGACAGTATATTTTCTTTGCCATTTGAATTTCGGTTAAGATTGACACTTTTAAGAAAGAAGCAAATTGTTAGATCACATATATGACACATGGTTTTAGTTCTTCTCAAGTTTCACGAAATGATGTCTAAAAGAAATATCCCTATAGTTTCAAGATGGTATGCCCTCGGAAAAGTCCAAAGAATATGAGAGAAGGTAGGTCTTTTGTTCTTTCCATTTGATAGAAATGCACCGGGTCCTCAATTTGGTCGCCATGTCCCTTGTGCAAATTTTGCGGTTTTCAAATAGATTTCTTTGTTGACTGGCTTGTAATGTTTGCTTGCTTATTTTCACTTGGCTAAGGGTGAACTATATTTTTGTGCTCTATAATCCTTGGCAGTGCATGTTGTACTAAAGAAAATTTACTTTTTTATTTCAACAGTTCCCAGCGAGCAGCTCCAGGTTTTCTCCTCAGTTTCCAGAACTAGATAACTGCCCAGACTTTAACAATGCTTTAGTTGAGGCCTTGCAGGGAGAACCTGCCGATAACTTATCTGGGTATCAACATCTTGATTATTGATATTGGGATTTGAAGAAGTTGATTGCAACAATGACCTCAATGCATCTGAACTTCTATATGCTCTTTCTGAAATAGTTCACTTCTTGTTAATAGGGCTCATGGAGTACAGAACAAGCATTCCTTAGATGACGATGAAAAAATCTCTGATGAATGGTGGAATTTATATGACAACCTTTGGATTATTATCAGCGAAATGATTGGAAAGGGACAGAGCAAGGTTTTGCCTAGGTCTTCATCATTTTTGATGCCATCGTTAAGCCAAAGAGCTCGTGGCTTGGTAGAATCATTGAACATCCCAGCTGCTGAGATGGCTGCAGCTGTGTCAGGGGGGATCAGCAGTGCACTGGTCGGAAAGCCAAATAAAGCTGTTGATAAGGCCATGCTCTTAAGAGGGGAAAGATGCTTAAGATTTGTTAACCGACTAATGATCCTCTATCTCTGTAGAACATCACTTGAGAGAGCTTCTCGTTGCGTCCAACAAGTTGTTCCTATTTTGCCTTTCCTTCTGACTGCTGATGATGAACAGAGCAAGAGTAGGCTGCAACTCTTTATCTGGTAATTGTAGCTGAAATGTTTGTAGTATCAGTTGTTATATTGTCAGGTTCAATGAAGTATTGTGTGGTGGAATTTCTTTTTTTTGGTCAAGGACATTCATTTTACGTAAAGACCGCTCAATTTGTGCACAGGTCCTTGCTTGCTGTTAGGTCACAATATGGAATACTTGATGGTGGAGTTCGTATTCATGTTATATCCAGATTGATACGAGAAACTATCAGTTGCGGGAAGTCAATGCTAGCTACAAGCATCATGGACAGTGATGATTTGTCTGATTTGGGTAGTAAGTCAAAGGAAGGGAACACTATATTGAATTTCATCCAGAAGGATCGGCTTCTTGGTGCGGTATGTTTTATTCTGCCCATGTTTTAGTATAGTTAGCTACTCTGTGAACATGATATTGGATTCTTGGCAGGTGCACCCAATGAATTCATAGAAAAAATATATGCATGATTAAATTTGTTATTTTTCTTGGTAACAAAAGGGTGGCTTGTGCCCTTTGAACTAGGGTGAGGGTGTGAGGGTTTTAAATCTCTGAATCTTCCAGCCGACCTCCGCTCACCGTTGAGAAGTTTATGGTAAAGTAGACCTGCAAGGTATGCCAAACTGGAGTGTGAGGGTACAAGTGGAAACTGCTTAGCCATCCATTGGCTCAGAATGTTACTTGTCAAATTTTTCTTTGGGTTCAGGCAAATGTTTTATTTGCTTCTTCTTTTTCTTACTAAGGGTATCATAAACAGGAAAAGATTTTTGTTGCAATTATAGAGATAACATAACACTTTATTAGAAATGGGCCCTTCACCCCCTTAAAAGGCCGTAAAAGAGGGCAGGGTACTCCAACTTTATATATTTAGTCAGGACCATTTACCAAGTCGATGTGGGATAGAGATGGGTGGCTTTAACACGCCCCCGCATGTGTGGGTCGGAATGAACATCAAACTTCCACACGTGAACAAAGAGATACCCATCAATACTTGGACCTGCTCTGATACCATATTAGAAATGGGCCCTTCACCCCCTTAAAAGGCGTTATAAGAGGGGAGGGTACTCCAACTTTATATATTGAGTCAGGACCATTTGCCAAGTCGATGTGGGATAGAGTTGGGTGGCTTTAACACACTTAAAGTGGTTATCTCTTAATTAATTGTTGCTGACTACTGTCTGTAATTTTAACCTATATTTTGCAGGTTGCTGATGAAGTCAAGTACATTAAGAGTGTGGCAGCTGATCGAAATTTGCAATTAGATGAGCTTAGAAGTAAAATGGTGGAAAATTTGTCTATAGAATCTACTCAAAAGAAAGTTTCCGAGGACCAGATACAAAGTAGTTTAAGTGCCATACTTTCCTCCGATGACAGTAGAAGATCTTTTTTCCAGCTCTCTTTGGATGAAGACCAGCAAATTGTCTCTGTAATAACTCGATATCTTTGGCCAGCTTCCTTTAGAATACAGAATACTACTTTTTTCCAATCTTGCATATGCTTAAATTCTAAGTTTCACCTTGGACAGGAAAAGTGGATTCATATTTTCCGCTTGCTGATTGATGAAAGGGGTCCATGGTCTGCTAATCCGTTCCCCAATAGTATAGAAGCACATTGGAAACTTGATAAGACAGAAGATGGATGGCGCCGTAGGCAAAAGTTAAGACGGAATTATCATTTTGACGATAAGCTTTGTCAGGCTTCCAACAGTACACCTAGCAATGAGGCCCTTCTTTCTACCAATGATAGCAAACTTGGTTTGGGGAGCATCATGGAGAAAATGAAGCAATTTTCAGTTAAAGGAATTCATAGAATTACTGATGAGGGATCTTCAGACCCAAATGAAAATGAGGATGAATCTAGCCAGCAACAGATTGTAGAGACTGAGGATCCTTCAGGCAGACAGGAGGTGACGAAAGAAAGTACTGAGCAGGAAATTGTGCAAGACAGAGAAGATTATCCCCCAGTAACAGAATCTGAAAACACTGAGGTATGATTTGAGCATCTATACTGAAGCAGAAGATCATCTATTACTCTAATTTCCCTTTTTTTTTAATTATTTGCAGGTTCTCATGGAAATACCTTGTGTTCTTGTAACACCAAGGAGGAAATTGTCTGGGCGATTGGCAATTATAAAGAAGTCCTTACATTTCTTTGCTGAGTCTTGTGTCGAAGGTACAGGAGGATCACCTGTTCTTAAACCTGAACTTTCTGGAGGACCTCAGAGGCAGAAGTTTCTAAAATGGCCAATGAATTTGAATGGGGATTCGGAAAGACTAAGTTACCAAGATAATTTTGATATGGTTATTGGAGACAAATTCCAGAAGCAGCATATAAGCACTAAGCGTCACCGGTGGTGGAATATCTTAGATGTACTAATCCTTTTTGTGCTTCTTGCTTTATACTGTCTAGCACATTATGTGGTCATAACCTAATTGCCACTTGTTTTTTTGGGATTGCAGATCAAAGCTGTCCATTGGACTCGATATTTGCTGAGATACACTGCAGTAGAGATCTTCTTTGTCAACTCTATTGCACCAATATTTTTAAATTTTGCCTCACAAAAAAATGCGAAGGATGTCGGAAGTTTGATAGTGAAAACCAGAAACGAATCTACGTTACTCAAGGGCCACAAAGACAAAACTGGAGTTGTTCCGTTTGTTGATAGGCGCGTAGCTCAGGAAACGGCAGAAACTGCCAGGGAAAGATGGAGGAGAAGAGAGATGACAAACTTTGAATATCTGATGATTCTCAATACCCTTGCAGGAAGGTCATATAATGATTTAACCCAGTATCCTGTCTTTCCTTGGATATTGGCGGACTATACATCTGAAACTCTTGATTTGAAGAAGTCAGCAACTTTCAGAGATTTATCAAAGCCTGTTGGAGCCCTTGATCCTAAACGGTTTGAGGTTGTTTCATTTTCCCCTTATTTTGGAGTACTGTCCCTGTGTGCATGTCTTTTACTTAATTTTCATTGATTCAGGTTTTTGAGGATAGGTACCATAACTTTGTAGATCCTGATATTCCCAGGTAATTTGGTCCCTCTTTGTATTTTATGTTCCATTCAGTGATCTGGATCTGTATTATCTTCCCCTTATTGTATCCCTCTGTTCCCTTGTACAGTTTCTATTATGGTTCTCATTACTCAAGCATGGGGATAGTGCTCTATTACCTACTTAGGTTAGAGCCATTTACAGCCCTCCACCGTAGTCTGCAGGTATGATCTTGTTATCCATAATTTCTTGGTTTTTGTCCTGTTATCAGATTGCTGTTCTTTTTTAAAATCTGACACCGGTTATATATTTAAAGTTAATTTTGTGCTATGGTAGTTCACTCTATACTGTTACACCAGTTTTCGTGTTCTTTGATTTTCTCTACTTGTGCATTTTCCTTTATGATTTATCATCTTCATCATTGTTATTCTCATCATAATATCATTATTGTTGCTGTTATTAAAATCTGTGTTTCCTGTGTCTTCAATCAGGGTGGTAAATTTGACCATGCAGACCGCCTTTTTCACAGTATCGAAAGCACATACCGGAACTGCCTTACAAATACAAGTGATGTGAAGGAATTGATTCCTGAATTCTTTTACATGCCAGAATTTTTAATGAATTCAAATTCGTATCATTTTGGAGTAAAACAAGATGGGGCACCAATACGAGATGTTTGCCTCCCCCCCTGGGCGAAGGTATTCTTAATTTTTCCAACTTATTTTCAATATCTTCCTATTGTATTTCATTGCCTAAGGTTAGTTCTATCAGCCCTTGGCCAAACTTTTGAACTTTCTTGTCACACAGTCACTGTATTAAATGAATTGAAAAGCTTACAACTATAAGGGTTGAGTGATTGCAATCTTTGTTTGCCCTTCTTGTGGTTTTCTGTTCGTCCTATTAACTAATTGACTTTCTTGTGCTCGCTCCCAGTGACAGATTTTGCTAGTCTTTTCTTGTTAGATTAATTAATAAGAATGGTGGGGTTAGCATGCAAAAAAACATTACCTGAGGCCATGCTTATTCTTTTGTTCAGTATTTTCTGGCCTATTCTTTGTCCTCATATTGCCACTAGTTTTAACTTTTCTTTTTTGGTATTTAATTTGATAATTTACATATTCTGATAAGGATCTTCCATCAAAACAATTTTCAGGGCTCAGCAGAAGAATTTATTAGCAAAAACAGGGAGGCCCTCGAAAGTGAGTATGTTAGTTCAAATCTTCACAACTGGATTGATTTGGTGTTTGGCTATAAACAGCGTGGAAAACCAGCCGTTGAGGTAAGAAACTTTTTCACTTACTTGGTCAACACCTGTGATTATGAATCTAGCTGATCTGTGATACTGGTATACACAGGCTGCAAATATTTTTTATTACTTGACCTATGAAGGAGCTGTAAACATGGATAACATGGAAGATGATCTGCAAAGATCTGCTATAGAAGACCAGATTGCCAATTTTGGTCAGACACCCATTCAAATTTTCAAGAAGAAACACCCAAGGCGGGGGCCTCCAATCCCAATTGCTCATCCTCTGCGATATGCTCCTGGATCTATCAATTTAAGCTCTATTGTTCCATGTTCGAGTAATTCTTCTTCAGCTGTGGTTTACGTCAATGTGTTGGACTCGTACATTATCTCTGTAGACCAAAGCCTCAACATATATGTTAAAACGTGGTTGACAACACAATTGCAATATGGTGGGAACTTTACATTTTCTGGTTCTCAGGTGCGATGTCAATGCATGTACAAGTATTTTATTATTGTTTATGATATAAAGTGAATATATGCTTTAAACTTATAGTTTTCTGTAGGACCCTTTTTTTGCAATCGGTCCGGATGTACTCTCCCCGTGTAAAATTGGAAGTCCCTTAGCTGACAACTTTGAGCCTGGAGCACAGTGCTTTGCAACCTTGCAAACACCATCTGAGAACTTCCTCATTTCTTGTGGCAACTGGGAAAACAGTTTCCAGATCATGTCCCTTAATGATGGAAGGATGGTGCAGAGTGTCAGACATCATAAAGACATCATCAGCTGTATCGCAGGTAAGAGTCTTACCATCTGGAAATTATAACAATTTCATTTACATTTGGTTATAAATTATCATGTCTAAGTCCTAGCGCTCAGGGAAGTCACATACTGAAATCTCAAGAGTCCGGGCCTCGATAAAATCTCTAAAGGTAAACCCAAGGACAAACCCTTGAGTAAGAAAAAGAGTACATCACTAAAATCTGAAACAAACACAAATTAAATAGAGTCCAAGCCCCAGTCAGCTAAATAAAAAAATCCAAGGATGAACCGAAGGCCGATTTATATCCTTTCTGGGGCAGGAGGTGCAGCTCTCCTACAACACCAATAGTATGCAGAATTTGAAGATCTTGCACTGCATTCACCATGTCACTAAACTTTCTAAATGTACGATAAATCTTCACAAAAGAAGCCCTAAGTTTTGAAATAATACCATGACAGAGGGGGCACATCCATCAAAAGTGCATCTGTTACGTGAAGACCAAATCAACCAGAGAGACAAAATAACTCCCAAGTTCGCAAATCCTATCAACCTGTGTGCTGAAAGCGCAAGTCACAGGAAATAACATAAGTTGGTGGACATCGAAGAAACCATTCATAGGGACCTGAAAAATACCGAACAAGACCAAATGGAACTGATCAAGGCTCTCCTCAGCGCTGAGAATGAACAACGTTATTTTGCAGCAAGTCAGAAGTAAGCATCTGAATGTAGGACCCACCAAGTGAGAATAGAATGGCTGTCAGGAATGTTTGAATCTCAAACCAGGTGCCCCAACTAACATTCAGAAAGAGGACCTAGGCCGAAGTGTAGCCACTTGAGAAGTTACCTGGCCATGTAGAGAATTAGTGTGGAGCCGCTTGTCCTCAAAAATACCCTAGGGACTGCATGTCCATCACAATGTCTGGATAATGAATTCTGAAGTCCTCCGTCAACAGCCCGGTGCCATTTTGCATAAAGTTGGAGACTGTGCCTTTAAAAGACCCACGCAGCCAAGTGAGAATACCTAATTTGTCTACGACTGATAAACAATCTAGTTCTCTTTCCAAATGGTAGAGCTCCGAAAGGACCGTTCCGTTCTGCTCAGTCAGTAGGTACAGTAGCCCCTGCTGTAACAGCCCAAAATATAAATTCAGGTGGCAGTCACTTTCCAGGCTGCAGGTCTTAACTCAGTACACTGCTTGTGGGATAAGCCTCAGAACAATTCTGATCACTAAAGGAGGATGATCCAAGCAATTCTGAGGAAGCAAAGTCGCTGCACCAGTGTGCCTATGATGTTGAAATGTGGCTGAGATGAAAGCTCTTATAATTTTACAATCAAGATTATCAGGGAAGATCCACCAGCCCCGAGTGGAAACAATACCAAAATTAGTAACATTAAGATAAAGTTCATTCAACCCCGAGTGGAAATGATAGTATTTATTGAAAGTCAACTAGAGTCATGTTAAAATGATAGATATGAATTGCACTAGTTAAATAATAACAAAAACCTTGCGAGTAAAAGCTTGTTCTTTCCCATGCTATATAATATGAGTTCGGTTCTCTTGTTATATTTTACTTGGTCTGATCTGTTAATATAAAATTTGATATGATGTAAGGCTAATACCAATATAAATCATATTTCATGTTTAAAAGTGGATATCTTTTGTCTTATCTGTTCTACAGTTATCCTCTCAGTTTCTATTTCCTTCAAGAATTGTTTATATCTGAATTATTATATGTGATTTTGCAGTTACAGATGATGGATGCATACTTGCTACTGGAAGCTATGATACCACTGTTATGGTGTGGGAAATTCTCCGTGTTAGATCTGCTGAAAAGAGATCTCGAAATACACGAGCGGAGTATTCTTGGAAAGACTGCATCATTGCTGATGCACCATTTCATATTCTCTGTGGACATGATGACATCATTACATGCATATGTGCAAGTAATGAGCTTGATCTAGTAATAAGTGGTTCAAAAGATGGAACTTGTGTCTTCCACACTATACAGGAAGGTAGATATGTAAGATCTATTCAGCATCCTTCTGGCAGACCGTTGTCCAAGCTTGTTGCTTCTCGCCATGGCCGAATTGTCCTATATGCTGACGATCTTAGTTTGCATCTTTTTTCTATAAATGGGAGGCACATTTCAACTGCCGAGTCCAATGGCCGCCTTAGCTGCGTTGAACTGAGTAGTTGTGGTAACTTTCTAGTTTGTGCTGGTGACCAGGGACAGATTATAGTACGCTCTATGAACTCCCTTGAAATTCTTGTGAAATATACTGGATTCGGGAAATCAATAAGTTCACTGATTGTGACACCTGAAGAATGCTTCATTACTGGGACTAAAGATGGAAACCTTCTTGTATATTCCATCGAAAATCCTCAGCTCCGTAAAGCTAGCCTTCAAAGGAACTCCAAAGCGAAAGCATCTGTGACATGACATTGTGAATTCAATTGTAGATTCACAGGTGAAAGGCAGCCATCCTGGTTTGAGGTAAGTGGAATTAGCATTAGTATATTAAACGACCAAAAATCTGTTTCCAAAAGCTTACTGATATTATCTTGGTATGTTTGTTGCACTCACTCATGTTACACTACCTGGCACCTGCTGGCCGGTTTAGTCAAATTGTTGTTTACATTTCCCTTTCCCTTGGAATAGTTGGGTTACCAACATTTCTTCATCCTAGAGCTGCCACTTCTTTGTTATTGTTTGTTTGAGAATTTGGAAAACAATACCCCAAACAATCCATTTTAAGTCGTAGCAAAAGTTCTGGTGCTAAAGTTGTGTCTTGCATCTTTAAAACCAATCAGCTGTTTAGGATATAAAGTACTTGTTAGATATGTAAAACGCATAGGTAACCTGTCTTTTACAATGACATTTCTCGTCTTATATAGAATGATGATGAAAATTGAGAAGGGTAAAGACAGGACTAAAGAGGCTAGGTGGAAATAGAGGGGGAGAAAAGGATAGGTAGGGAGGAAAGATTGGACAATAGCAAGGACGGACATCAAAAGGGGTTTTGGACTGGGAGACAGGAGAGAGGGAGATGGAATAGGGGGGATAGAGAGGTAAGGGAGAATATAGTTGGAACTTGGAAGCGACGATACAGTGAAAGTGAGAATAGGGATGGTATAGTGTATCTAGGAGGAAGGAAAGATCAGGGGAGAGATAAAATAGGCAGTGGTGATGGTAGGAAAGCTTGTGAACTTAAGATTTTATTAACTTTAGCATCTTTAGCGAGTCTTAAACAATAAGGATTTGGGTAGAAGTCTTTTCATAAAGCTCAATTTCAATATGTAAAATTCTTGAACATATATGGGGACTTGATTAGTGTGTCCCTGAAAGATAAATATTAAAGTTTTGAGAAAAATAGGTATTACTCCCTCCGTCTCACTACAGTTGGCACCATACTTTTCGGCACCGAGATTAAGAAAAGTGGTGTTTTGTGTGTAAAGTGGTGGAACCCACTAAATTAAAGGTATTTTTCAAGGCAAAATTATTTCCTTTTTTGTCTTGTGTCATTACTAATGGGACAACCCAAATGGTAAGTGTGTCAAGTGTAGTGGGACGGAGGGAGTAATAAAGTTTGTTCTATGCAGCTGTGTAGATATCATGGAAATTCTGTTTCAAATACAAATTTCAAAAGACACTTAGGAGCAGGATGGTTCATTAAGGGCAATGGATTTATTTCTTTGAAATCTCGATGTCAAATTAGTTGGTGTGTCTTCCATCTTGGTTCGATTGAGGATAACTTTGAATAGAGGCTATTTTTTCATTATGAAAGACTAGGATGTTGGGATTCTTAATTTAATTATTCCCTAGCTCCTGTTATGATTATTGATTAATCTGTATTCGAGAGAAACTGAATACATTTGTGACCAACATACCTGATAAGAAAAAGAAATTCAAAGAAGCAGCTGTTGTGGTCCATAGTGTGGTGCTGAGTCCATTGCAAATTAACGTTTACCTAACACGGCTTCTTAGAAGTAAATGATGTCCTAATTGTACTTTGAAATAATCATTTGCAACAGGAAGTATTATCCCTTTGATGACTACTCTATTTGGCCTCGGATGCAAGATGCTGTTGTTTGTCGTGACAATTTTGCTCATCAGCTTTGGCACTCAGGTGCTTGATATGGAGCATCCAGTGCAGAAGCGGCACACGTGCTCTGTTTTCCTCAGTTACTATATCTTGTATACAGGAGCATGCAACTGACAGTAACGTGTGATACAGCAGCAGGGTATAGTCGGTTTGGAAGGTAGTAGGGGTGAATAACATTGCCTCTGGAATGCAAGTTTTTACTTGAAATAGAAGGTACATGTACTTGAAAGCGATAACAAGACTAAATGTATGATAAGTTGAAGGAAGAATAGATGTAAAATGCAGAAGCTGATATATGATAAAACAACAGAAAAGGGATAGAAATCCTCAGCAGTTGGTGCGATTTGTGCAGTGTTGTAAATGTAATATAGAACACTGTGTATTGACAATGATGCATTTACATTTTGTATGTGCAATTGAAACTAATTTCGACTGTGCGTTGTGCCAGCTATAGTGGTGGATGTAAATTATGTATTTTGTGTACGAATATGACCTATTTCATTCTAATTTTCTCCTGCAAGAGAATTTGTGTTCCTTAAACCATTTGTCTTGTAACTAAAAGGAGCCGTCGTCTTTTCTTGATTTGTAGCAATTTTACTCTATCCATTTATATTAAATGTAAAGTAATTGATTATATGCATCAAGCGAAAATGTTTGTTGGCCTGTAAATTCAGTCAAAGCAAGACCATGGTACGCATATGACATACCATCTGGTTGTTTATTCAGTTTCCTTGAACTAAGTGGCTATCAGTCTTGCACAAGGCAATTATTTCATTGCAAATGTATCAAATTCTGACAGCAGGTAAAATAGGACAATCTTCACCTTGTTGTGCAGCTTAAAACCCCTCACGACAAAAATGTGCAAAAAAGCTTCACAGAAAAAGAGTTAATTTCAAGTATTTTTAGGGGTACATCTCATCAACGTTGCATTCCCCCAAGAAAACTTTTATGCTTCTTGGTGAACCACAGCTCCCTTCAGCTATTAGAGCTCTATCATTGGCAGCTATGTGTGCTATAATCTTGTAGATCATTTCAATCTGCAATTAGCAACAAGTACAAAGCAGTCATGAACTCATGTATAACAAATGCAAATAAATGCAAATCAAGTATGATGGTCCTTACATCCTCGGGAGCATGGCAACGATCAGCTATCTCTTCAAGAGTTAATGGTTCAACGGGCTCTTTACAGCTAAAATGTACAGAATTATGGGAAAAAGTAATGTCAATGTCTCATGTTTTCTAGCTGGGAATAATAAATTCCAAATCATATGGCGTGAAAAACTTTAAAATGTGTGTAATATCAGCTTATGTGGACCTAAAACAGAAACAAGCTTCTAGTGATCGCAGTGAAGTAGTTATCATTAATAGTCTTAAGGATCATGGAGATTCCCAAGCCAAAAAAGTCCAACGAGTGAAAATTTGTAACTTGCATACAAGAAGCAACAAAACAAAGTGTTACTTTTTAAAAACCAACTCCAACTTCTGGGAAAGTCATTTCGGAAGATTTGTATGATCTAGTGTTTGTCCTTTGCGATTTATCGGAGTAATTTCTTTTTATCTTAGATTTGTAAGCAGCAGAATTAGTGGTTTCATAGTTCAATCTTCTAATTACTATTGTCAATGTATTTCAGAGATGTGAACTTGTCCAAGTTCTTCATTGTTTTGAGACAGCAAACATTTGTTGCCAATCTTAGTACAAATTCCCCTATTAACCATCAAATAAGTTCCATGGCCAGTATAGTGTACCTTGCTTCATTTAATACACTAAGAACACGTTTTTGAAGAGCTAAAACTTCTCCTGCTGCTTTTTTGCCCGCTTCAACACCTGCAGATACGTCACAAGCAATCTGTGATTCCATACAAAGAGCATAAAGAAACCTCTATAAATTACAGATGTCTTTGTTATCTATGACAGAAATGACAAAACTTGCAATTAAGTGTCAACAAAAAGACTTAGCTGCAATGCCATACACAGGTTCAGTCTGCAAGGAATTCACAAGGCAAGTACGATGTTATACCAGGTTGATGGTAGGCATTGATGTTGACCAATGAGGCATAGATCCCAACTGCTCGCTCGTAAAGGGCTACAAGAGCACCAACAGATCTGGGTGTCACCTCTTGCACAGTGACTGTAATGGACTCTCGATTATTGGCATACAAAGCAGATCTTGTGCCCTGTATATTAATATTTAAACTGTTGTATAAATATATTCTAGGGAAGAGGAACATGAATACAACCTACAGTAAGCAGTCAAACAAACAATTCTAGGATCTTTTTTCATGGGATCACAATTCAAACATGTAAAAGGTGTCCCTCAGAATTTTTAAAAAATTCAAAATGGAAATTAATCCTTAAAGCAAATAATTTCCAAATAAATTTGGTATAATTTGAACAAAAGAAAAGGGAAGTAGGAAACAAGGATTGCAAAACCCTAACCTGTAAGAAACCAAACAGGTAGTCGCCACTGGTAACACCTGGTTCCAGCTCCCAATCATGACCAGGAGGTCTATCTCGTAGAACTTCAATGAACGTCACAAAAAAGTTGTGCACGCCATCTCTGAGCTGTTGGATGTATCTGATGGGAGAGAGATTGTTCGGGAGATCATAAGATACTTGCAGCACAAATCTACAAATCTGACCATTTGGGGGTATATATATATATATATATATATATGGAGAGGATCATTTAGGATCCCTCCTGAAAATGTTAACTAGGATCCAATTTGAACCCTTGATCTTGATTGATGGACGGTCAAGATTGATTCTCAGATTTGATGATGCTTTCGTATGTACAGGATAATGCTTTTAAACAGTTATGCTTTTTTATGTGTGTGATAATGCTTTAATTGATTATAATGCTTTCTGACATATCACATAATGCTTTTACTAGGCTAACGTGATGCTTGGATCCTAGATCCTAGTTTCAGGAGGGATCCTAGTAGATCCCCACCCTATATATATATATATATATATATATTGTTTTGGCTTTTAATTTGTCTCCCAGTTGATGTGGCCGGTTAATTCCTTGTTAATATATCTTACAGGTTGGTGATGATTTGAGTGAGGGAGAAGCTAGGGTGTTGATGGAATATGGTTGGATACCAAACACTGGTCTCGGCTCGATGCTCAACTATTATGACCGGGTTGTTCACGACAGGAGGAATGAGAAGGATGGTTCCGAGTGGAGATCGAAGATTGGGAAGTTGCTTATGGATGGGTATAATGGCGGTACCATAATCCCTACCTCTATCCCTACAAAGGTTTTGGAATACAATGCTGCGAATGGTGTGGATATTAAGCTAGAACTTAGTTGAGGTTAAGTTTAAACTGTAAATTTTTGTGAATATACAATACAAAGCAGCTTGTAGCATGGCCCAGGTTCATGATTAGGTTTTAAACAGAAAAGATGACACAGGGAGTCACTATTTTGTAAATCTCTGTTAAAATTAATTAGCTTCAGAGGGAGTCACTAATTTGCCATCTAAACTAAAACATCCAGTGTTTGTTTATTCTCCTAGATGAAATTATGAAAAGTTTTGCACCACCCAGCCCCAGATTACTCTCTGTAACTATTTAGTTCAGGACTATTGAGAGGCTTTTTGAAGTTCCTAAATTCGACGTGGCACAGAATGGGCCTATTTTTCCAATTTTTTTCTTCTTTATATAGCTTTTTTTGCTGGTAAATCTGTCCCCTTTTATTTAGTCAAGTGATTTTGATTTGTATAAATAACTAGTGTTGTGCCCGTCCTTTTGTTTTTTGAATGAAATTTATTTGAATTAATTTGTATATTTAAGATTTAGTGAAGATTTAAGAAAATAGAACAATTTTTTTTAAAGTGGGTATAATTCAAATTTGAAGTATTTACTACTTGTTTCCAAATTTGGGCATATATAAAAACTGTAGTGTATTCTCTATTTTCGGACATCATATTATACATTATGAAACTCGTTGGAAATGTGAATAGGGCATAAAATTTGTAGTCTCAAATTTTCTATACATTATTGTTATCCACGTAATTTCTTTGTGTGATGCAAAACTTCTCCAATTTATACATTTCGTTAGAAGTTGTAAATATGAATAAAACTAACAACAAAATGCGTAAATAGTACATAAATATTTCTTATTTTTAAGCCCTAAAATCAAACAGCCACAAATTAACGGTGATAAGATATAATTCCTCTTCTAATCATCATAGATATTGTAAAATTGGAGAACGGGGAAAGATGTTCTCGGAGGATAGAGACAATTGTTAGAATGACATGCATCATTTTTATTCTTCACCAAAATTTACCATGATGGATAGGAAAAAACATTGAAGCTCAAATTGTACATAGTCGTTGATATACTTTTCGGAATATGAGGTCGGATTGAACAAATGTATTTTCTCAAATTGTCAACTCACAATTGCGACGAACTATTATGCCCCGTAATGTTTCTTTTAGTAGATTACAGAAGTATAGGAGAAATAATTGGTTTTGCATAATAGGAGCTAGTAATTCACACCCCTTTTATAGATGTCTTACCCACCCAAAAATCATAGGTAAATTAATACTTGACCAATTTACTCTCAATTAACTAAACAAATTCAATTTCCACTTGAAATCATCCTCCAATTAATTGATTATTAAAAATTCAATGCGGCAATTTGAGATGCATTTTGATAAATGAAATGCAATTAAATTTGATGAATAGTTATCATAAGATACTACCATCTATACACTCATGTTCAAAAATATACATCGATTTGATTCAAGGCAAAAAGAAGAAGATAAAATAGGAAAATAGAACGTACTCAATATCTGATAGAATGTACCTATTTTTATTTGTATGATATAATAGTTAAAGTGAAAAATGTAGCACCATCTATTATAATTACATAATTATGAGTTATTTACTTTTGAGTTTACAACAATAAAATTAATCCCATATATTAATATATGAAATTAGTCACACATGAAATTAGTATTCTATTAATAAGAAAAATCAAAATTACAATACCATATTATTATGTATATAGATATCAATATGTGCTAAACAACTAAAATGAATTAATGGTATTCCATAAGTCAAATTAACTAAATAATTGTAATTGCACAAATTACCATCTTTACAATAAATACAATCTGTACCAAAATGCATAATCTATTCGTATAGAGTCACTATATATTACAAAATTCGTGCATAACTGAATTGAAAAAAACAAACCTATTATACTATAGCATGTTATATATCGATTGTGAATGTAAATGAATATGAAATTTATATGCACAAATAGATTTACATTGTCATATCAATGCAATTATACTGCAATTTAATTGTTTCTATGAATATGATAGCATTGTAACGTTTATATAAATTAATTTCACTAATTTACGGTAAATCCCATAAATTGACTAAAACTAATATTCAATGCCATATAATTTACGTTTATATTAATGAAATTGTTGAAGAAATTAAAAAAAAATGTAATTTATTATTATTTGTATGTAAAGTCATATTAAGGGAATTATTGCTTAAATTTTCCTAGGTAATTCATGCATAATTACTATTGATGATACCACTTTAGGCAATAAACTGACATTATGATTGCGTTTGACTATTGGGATTAATTAGCGTGATTATTGGACAACAAATCAGCCATTTATCTATACTAATTTTCTCCCTATTTTTTGCTCAAATCAGCCGCGGACAGCAAATGACAATCATATTATTGAGACATTTATGCATACTAATTTTCTCCCTATCTTTTGCAACTATAATTGGAAGCATATCACGGCACCTTATATGTAGTAATATTACATATGGGGGATTAGACATTAATTTATTTGCAAAAAATATATAAAATGATGGGTACACTTTTGGCGGGAAAACTATTTATGGTGAAGACTCATCTTTTTATATGTAGATATGTAGATATATATAGATTCCTTGCTTTGATTGCAATAAGTATTAATCAATGATGTATATATGCTACATATTTAGTAGCATTGATGATATAACCATTTACACACACACTGACACTACTCATACAAACGTGTATATAAGTCTGTGTATGGATGCTGTAAATACTTATAGATTCCAAGACTAATATAAAAAATATACATTTCTTAATAGTGAATATGGGGAAAATGTCATTGATATCATATTTTATAATGATAATTGTCTGCTACAGTCTATTCTCAGGTATGAGTTTTCCAACTTTTACGTTAATTCAGTCTTACATGAAATTTCAAGTAATTTTAATATTTTTGTAAAAATACTCCCTCCCTCCCAAAAAATTGACACATTTTTACTAATTTTGTCTCACAAAATTAGTCAAAGCGTGTTAAGTCTCACAAAAAATTTACTAGTATTGTTTTGCCAGTTTATAAAGTTTAAATTTGTAGTAAATGATTATTAGGTATGTAGACTAATATATATACTCTTATTGTCTTCTTATACTTTCTTAATATTTATTAGTTAGAATGTCTCATTTGTTCATGAATTTGCATAAAAAAATTTATTTTGCAAATCAAATATATATAGCCTTTTATAAATTTAAATATTGTTATTATTATTACTATTATTTATTTATTTATTTATTTATTTATTTATTTTTTTTTTTTTTTGCAGGTTCTTTTGTTTTTGGAGCAAAAAACATTTGTTCGTTTGGGCTACCTGGTATACGTTGCAACATATCTACACAATCTCCTTGTTTAAATTTATGTGAAAAGGCTACTCCTCAAGGATCTAAGTTTGTTGGTGGAATATGTTTGTATAAGAATGGTACTAAATCAGAAACATATTGTGCTTGTAATTACACTAATTGTTGAGGAGATCAAGATAATTAAATGAATAATGACATTTTTTTCCACATTGTAGTTCATTAATATTCTTACTTTTATATTTTGTGAATGACCAAAGTGGATTCCCTCTTTCGTATTACAATTGTGGCTCTCTCTTTAACATATAAACAAGATATTGGACATGGATTTTGATGAGTATCTCTCTTTAACTTTAAGATCTGAATAGATTCACTCTCATATTTTAGTGACATACAATTTTTTAATCTATTGGTGTTTGTAAATACAATTATGATATTGGACATGGATTTTGATGAGTATCTTGACCAGTCTTAAAGTTGGATAGTCTCACATGTGAATACTTAACGAACCTAATAAAATATTATTTTGGGGAGATTTAAGTTTGAAATTTAGTAAATGAATGAATTGTTCTAGTATAGAGATAAAACAACAAAAAGTGATTATATTTTCATAAGGAACGTTTTTCAAACTTAATGTAAAATGTTGAGATCTTCGGATCTACAATTGGTGTAATAATTTGAATTTTAATTGGTTTTTTAGGGGGGTTCAAGTGTTCTTTTTTCAAAATGCAAAAAAGATTAAGCTCGATTAAAGCGGGCATTTGGTCAAATTAAATTCGAATATGGCACTAATCAGTAATTACACTTAGTCTAAACTTTTGTTACTCGCTTAATATTTAGTACCGAAATTAGCATGTTCAAATTATAATCCAATTAATCAAATTAATACGGCCCAAATCAAATTAATATATAGCTAATATGTTCTCTTTATGTGTAATAATTCCTTATTTTACCTTGGTGATTGATTGCAATAAACAAAATATTAATGATAATATGTTGCGTATATTTAGTAGAATCGATATATAATTAACCATTACACACACAACTCATACAAATGTGTATATATGTCTGTGTATACACGTAGTGAATGCTTGTAGATTTCAAGACTAATTTAACCAAACCAAAATTATATTTCTTAATAATATTGAATATGGGGAAAATGTCATTGATACCATTTTTGTTAATGGTAATGGTCTGCTACAGTCTATTCTCAGGTACGACTTGGCCAACTTTTGCGTTAATTTAATTGTCTTAATTACATGGGAATTTTCTAGTTAAGTTTTATATATTTTTATGATTTCTTCTTCTACTTTCTTAATATATACTATTAATTAGATTGTCATTTGTTCATGAATTTGCATAAGTTTTTGTTTTGCGAATCAAATATATACGGCCTTTTATTTAGATAAAATAAATGTGTATATGTAAAATAATTTTTTCATCATTTTTTAGGGATAATTTAATTATTAAATATATATTAATTTTATACGTCAGATGCAAAATAAGAATCATTTTTTTATTTATTTTTTTTCAAAATTGTGTTATAAGTTACCCATTTCCAATACATGATATATAAATTTAGTGTTTCTAAATTCAATACTTTTATCAATTTATTTTGCAGGTTCTTTTGTTTTTGGCGCAAGAAATATTTGTTCCTATGGCCTGCCTGGTATACGTTGCGACATATATACACAAGAACCTTGTTTAAATATATGTAAAAAAGCTACTCCTCAAGGATCTAAGTTTGTAGGTGGAATATGTTTGTTTATGAATGGTCCTAAATCAGAAACATATTGTGCTTGTAATTATTCTAATTGTTGAGGAGATAAAGTTAATTAAATGAATATTAATGACAAATTTCCCATGGAGCCTTATAGTTTAGTGATATTGTTACTTTTATATTTTGTGAATGATCAAAGTGAATTCCCACTTTCGTCGTACAATCGTGGCCCTCTCGTTAAGATACAAATAAGATTGTGATGGTTTATCTCACCGCGAAATGGGTCAAGATCTGAATCCGCACTCATAATTCAGAGACGTATAATTTAATTTTGTTGGTGTTCGTAAATACAAATATGATATTGGATGTGTTTCCTAGCAGTCTTACAGTATAATTTAATTTATTACTGGACGCCATGAGACAAAGAAGATTGTGGAAGAAAAGATCTCATGGGATGGCCATCTGGTAACCCACATATGTAAAATATTTATCCTAGAAAATTTATAAGAGAGAGAGGGGAAAAAACACCAATGGATTATATTTATATAATTATGTAAAACATAATTAATAATTTATTATGTTTCACATAACTCAAGTGCCCTTAAATATGATTACATAAGATGGGGAAATCTTATCACACAATATCTATTAATATTGTGTTGTAAGACTATCCATGCATTTTCAGTCCATAATAGGATTATGTATAACTAATTTACCAAAATATTCGTCATGAAGATTCCTCTATTCTTTAAGATCTATATGCAGATAGTACTTGAAATGTCAAATAATTAATTAATCACAAAAATTGCATTACATATATAGTCATAAAATCCTCTTGATATAATATTTCATTTTCTTTCCCTTTTCCTTTACGAAGAATATTTACTTTCCCATTTTGGGAATATATTTCCTATTTTAATTTGTTGACTTATGTCAATAAACATATCGAATTACATTATCCATTTAATATACATTTACATAATTATATATAGCGCTGCGTGTGTGAGTGTGTGTATGTAAATTTTAAAATCGTGAAGACTGAAGATTGAAAACTCCTAATTTTTTCATATATAGAAATGGGAAAAGTAGCCTTTTTAACATTTTTGGTTGTAGTTATCTACTTCAATCTAGTCTCGGGTATTTTTCTTGCAACTTTATACATAAACTACTATTCTATTTAATATATGTATATCTTTTTTGACCATTTTTTATAACAAACTTAACATTAGTCAAAACCAAATTAACCCTAGAATTTATTTAAATAATTTCAATTTTTTTTGGTTTAATTTATGCAGGTTATTTACCAAGATGTACATATGGGCTACATGGTTTGCCTTGTGAAATAGGAAATCCAGATTCTTGCAAGGGTTATTGTACAAAGGCAGTTCCAACTGGAGCTAAGCTTATTACTTATAATTGTAGATTTGAGAATAATTTATCATCGACATTTTGTTATTGTAGTTTTGACCGTTGTTGAGGAGATCGTGATAAGAGCAAATTAAATAACAGAAGCTCACGAGCATTGTAGTTCAGTGGTATTCGTCACATGCAATTACAGTATGTGATAAGTAATAATAATGAGAGTTATTGAGGAAATTATATTAATTACCAAAATATCATGCCTAGTGTCGATTGCAAATTTGCAATACGTTGTATGCTTTTGTTTCATTTTTCTCTTTTTTATTGAATAGGAGTGAAGAAAATTGAAAATCGAACTTTATGGTTACTCTATTAAAATTATGAATGAAATTTGTTGTTGAAAACATGCTCGCCAAATCATGGGCGGATCCAGGATTCAATAAAGGGGTAGGCTGGAAAATAAATATTTCAATTTGTTAAACCTTATAAATAATTAAAATATTTTAACAATCATATAAGTTACTGTATGTCTTTTAAGATTTCAATATATACGTAAAGGACTAATGAATCTTCAAGTAAATTAAATCTGTATTTTTAATAATAATATTTCTTAATATAAAAGACTAGTGAATCTTCAAGTAAATTATTATTAATCCTTATTTTGAAGTGTGGTCGTTACATGTTTTATTGTTAGAAAATTTTCGTTAGTTTTAGCAGTAGAAACATGCTATGTCAAAGTTAGACGAATCAATCTTAGTTAATGTTAATGTAGCATATATAGAGTTTTGATTTTTAACTCTTAGTAACTAGTTTACTCAATTCAATAACTATAGACACCTCTTGCATCGTATACCATATCATATTTGTAAGGCCTCAACTCAATTATAACAAAATAATATTTTGGTAGTAAAATTATTGAAAAAAACTCCACCGACCCATGTGATCATTCTAAAAAAATTCAAGTTGGCCAAGAAGCTTCTTTGCAAGTTGCATTATTAAAATAATAGAATTGGCAACTAGATTAATATCTAGCCATTGTATGTCGGCTAAAAAGACAAACAATGATTAGTAAAGTTAGAAGTTATATTATTAAATTGCCTAGGATTAACTAGAATAATCTACACTATTAAGTCGGCTATGTTTTGACCGACTATATCTACTATAAAAAGGTAATTAGCTAGGCTTATTTTGTACAAGAAATTAACTAAATCATTCAATAAAAATCATTGTTGGGGACATTGAGCTCCATTCCAAAATTCTTTCTACATTTTGTATTCTATAATTTCCAAATTCTTCCAGTAGAAACTTTTAATTGGTATAAGATGTATCAAGTTTTTATTAAAGAGTAATATATACAACACTTATGTACAAGTAAAAATCGTAATGTTCATAACTTGACAACACATTATAAAACATTAGGGTTGCTATCTTTTTGGTTGTAAATTATCATAAAAAAATTAAATGATAAGAAAGTGAAATTAAAAGAGGAAAAAGATTAAACGATGATATTTTCCTTTTCTTTTTTTACTCATAATAATTTTACCACTAAAGAGAACGCAAACACCACCAACATCTGAGATATTACAAACTTTACACCAGATGTAAGATATTACAAACTTTACACCGCAAAAGGGAAATCATTTTAATATCTCTATTACACAAAACACCACGACCAAAAATACAAATATACTTTACCTATATACATAAGAAAAATACCTATATTATACATATCGTAGATATGATTGATTTTCCCTATTCATTCACAATATATACACAAAATCACACAACTTGACGAATCTCGCCGGTATCCACCATGGTGGATGTGAAATACCACGAAACGACGTCGTGTGTGGCGGTATCGTTCCCGGTGGAGGCGGAGAGGCCCACCTGCACCAGCTGCGGGAGAAAACTGCCCAAGTCATACTCATAGCTGACCTCAAACGTCTTCGTTCTGACAGAGACGGCGACGCTGATCACCTTTGTCGCCGCGGCGTAACTAATCGTCGCCGCCACCTCCTGCCCGACGATGGCGTCGCCGACGTCGGTGGTGTTGCTGGACCGCCGCGAGCCGATGTCGATGCCGACGTGGAGGTAGTCGGGGTCCCACTCGGGGTTGACGAAGGTGTCGAACTCGACGGCGAAGACGGCGTGGCCGTTGCCGGTGGAGTCGAAGACGCCGAAGTTGGCGCCGCCGGCGCCGTTGGGGGGCGTGGAGCCGGCCGGGGCGATGAAGAAGACGAGGCCGTCGGCTGCGGCGGCGTGGCCCCGCCTGCGCCGGATGAGGAATCTCAGGGTGGCCTCGAAATCGATCTGGCCGCCGGTTTTTGAGAACCGGACCGGGTCGGAGTAGAGAACCCGGCCCACGGCATATTTTCTGGCGCTGGTCAGGCGGAGGAAGGGGTAGATGGGGGGGAAGTGGGTGTCGCCTTGGAAGGTGAGGCCCGTAAAGTTGGGCGGGCCGATGAAGTCGTAGCGGAACGAGGTCGACTGCGAAAGGGCGGCGGCGGCGGCGAGGAGGAGGAGGATTGGGATTAGGGTTTGGAGAGAGTTTGCCATGGCTAAATGGGTGCTTGATTTTGAGTGTGGATGGTTGTTGGTGGTTTGTGTACGGTCTGCTAGCTCCTATTTATACTAGCTAAGTTTGGTGCATCATGTATCACTATAAATCTATCGACACATTTTGATTTGGCACGAGTTTTAATCAAATACTCACTCTGTCCACAAAAGTGTTTAACGTTTGGACTCGATACGAGTTTTAATAATGTGCTTTGACTTTGAATAGAAATATGTAGTGAGTGGAATTTGGGTCCCACTTGAATTTGTGTTTAATATTAATTTAGTGTATATAAAGTAATGATGTTGATATGTGGAGTTAAATGTGGATCCATCAATGACATTTTTGTAAATGCTATTAGCATAGATAAAGTAATGATGTTGATGTTTGATGTTAAAGGTGGAATATAAAATTTTTCAAAAATGACAAAAATGAAATGTTAAACACTTTGGTGGGCGGATGGAGTATATTGGCTGTAATGGTAGTGGAGAAGGAGATTAATACTTTTTATGGCCACTAATTATAGGCGTGCAGCAAAAGTAGGACACTATATTTAAGTTGGACACTCGTGGGCCAAAGTAGGGCGTTACGTGGCAAGCCACGTCACGTTCGGACTCCACGTAACCCGTCACGTGAAAAAAAAGCCCGAAAAGCCCTATTTTGGCCCACGTGTGTCCAACTTAAAATATAGAGTCCAATTTTTACGGCTCGAACTAAAAGTGTCATATTTTTGCTATACGCCTATAGTTAATGGCCATAAAAAAATATTATTCTCAGTGGAGAAGGGTACCACAAAAAGAATATTGATAAATAGAAGAGTATATTGCTTGAGAGGCATATTTTACCGTTAGGCCGACCCATTTAATGTATTGATAATGTGACCGGCAACAATTATGTTTGTACGGCTCGCTCTGAGTTTGCTTTTGGGTCCCTCTCGCTCGACTCATGGCTTAGAATAGGAGTGACAAATAAATTATCTAACTGTTAGACCGATCTAACGCAAATATTTGTGATTGATAAATGAAAAAGTATATTGACAAGTGGGAAAGTTGAGAAGTGACGTAGGGTTTCTAGCTCCTAATTATACTAATTGGTTGATGTATCACTACATGATTTATTTAATTGAAGAATTGAGAAAGTGCCAATTATTTTATAAAATATTATTTTTTAACGGTGAAGGAAACAATAACCACTAATATTTGTCATCGTGTAAGGGGATTTGATGGACTATATTTTCATAAAAATTTGTACACTAGACTATTCTATAAGGCTCCGTTCTCTTTGATGGAAAATTTATCATGGGAAAACGAGGGAAAGAGAACATTTGCCCTTTAAATTTTTCCTTCTTTTCCATCTCCTCATCTAAAAAAATGAGTTTTACTCTTTCTTCTTCCTCCTTTTCACTCAAATGGAAGGATAATATTATCCCATTTGTAAGGAGTGAAAATATTATCCTTCCATTGGAGTGAAAAGGAGGAGGAAGAAAGAGTAAAACTCATTAAATGAAGATAAAGCTAGTGAGATAAACAGGAATAAGATTAACAATATTAATAATTATAAGTTGTATAAACTATAATACAAAATAAAATGCATTTCTAATTTGAATTGAATTGAAAAAGAAAAAAGATACACATTCAAATTTGGTTAGTTCAGCTGTGGGCCCGAGGCATAGGAAATCTTTTTCCTTATAGCAATAAATAATAATAAGAAAATGTTGGCTCAGTGGTGTTTTTGGTTTTGACAAATTGCAGGCATCTTTTAAGTGGAGATTTTTGGTTTTGACATATTTTGTGTGCATAGTTTCATTTATTTTTGGAAAAAGTCTCTCATACTTTTAATTAGAGTCTCATTTATGTTTAATAAAGGTCTCATTTATTTTCAAGCAAAGTTCCATTCATGTAATATATCTCCTATAATTTCATTCATTGTTATAAAAAGTGGCCTCTCATTTATGTGAATATTACTTCTGCTTTATATTGTGTGCATATTCTCATTTGCTTTTGCCCAAAATCTAATTTAAAAAAAAATGAATCTCATTTACGTAAAATAAACAATATATTAATACTGCAATACCCGTCTGGGTGCGAGGCTCATGGTGCAGATAGAGACACCAGAAACAAATTATTTCGATGATAATGTAAATTATTCGTAAATAATTCAGATAGCTGAGTCATACATTTCTATGGCATCAAGTGATTGGAGTAAATATTGAGCTAATGTTTGCAATGATTTGTTATCACATCATCTTTTACCTTAAAGAAAAGGTTATTACATTATTTTTGTGGGTGATCATTGAAGACGGGCTACTGTAGATGACAAAGAATCTCGGTGTAATAAGAGTAGCTTTATTGGGCGAAGTTTAAGAGATAAAAGTTATATTTAGCTTTCATGTAAGATAAATATTTCTGCCAGACCGGCCTGATCATCGGGCAGCGGTACTTCATGTTATATGAATTGATATTTTATTCAATATATATTGATACTCTATATGAATGAACTGTGTTTAAGTGGTACTCTATTTAATTTGAAATGGTACTACGTGTACTGGTGAATGCATATTTTGACCCGACAGAAATGTGCCTCTATATATAATGATAACTTACATTTATGGCAAAAGGGTATGGAGTTGGTGTGTATTGAAGATCTTAGTACGTGAAAAAGATTATGATAATAGCAAATCAATTATGTTGAATTGTCTATAAGTAGATTTTTCATAATGCATATATATCTTAAGAGCCTTTTCAATTGCCCGTCGAAGTTCTTAACATAAAAATAATATAAAAAACACAATTAGATAAATACTTAATCATACAATCTAATACAAAATGCACATTAATATATGATTTTTCTTTTAATAAAATATATGATGTGCTTTGATCCCGTGCGTATGCACTGGTGGCATACTAGTATATACAATTACATCTACATCAATACAAATAAAAACTACACGTTTACAATTTGTTGAGACAAATGAATCGGATGAGATCTTTTGTTCCAAACTGTGTCCTACTATCTGTGTCACAATTTTTATTTTTATTTTACTATTTAAATAATATTTATTATAGAATAAAATTTACTACTCCTTTCATGTCACTAAACATGTCACCGTTTTCATTTCGGGTTGTCCCATTAGTAACGGCACAAGCCCAAAAAGGAAATAAATTTGTTTTAAAAAATTAGTCAACAAATATAGTTACAACACTTTACACACAAAAACACAATTTTTATAATCTCTGTGCTCAAAAGTATGGTGTTATTTTTAGTGGGATGGAGGAAGTACTATATAATAAATTAGAATTAACATTTATTATAGAAAATCACAATTTTTCTTTTAAAAAAAGTATATATTCTAATTTTGGAATAATCAACCTAAAATCATTATTTTAATTATTAAATACAATTTATATTCGTGAAAAATTGTATTTTTACACTCCATTTCACGAGTTGCACATGCAAATTCGTGAATTGGTGTGTAAAATGCATCATTTCACGAATTCGCATCTGCAAATTCGTGAAATGGTGTTTTTACACTTCATTTCACGAATTCGCCCATGCATATTCGTGAAATGTGTGTAAAATTCACCATTTCACGAATTGACATGTATAAATTCGTGAAATGATAGGCTATAACAGGCCAAAATTTATTTTTACTACTCAAAAGGGTTATTTTAATAGTTGCCTCTATATATATATATACCCTATATAGATTAGTAAACCCTAATTAATGATTGTAAAATTAAATTAAATCGCAATATATTGAAATTAAAAACATAAAAAATAATAAAATATCAATTGTTGAACATAGATTAATAGGATATAGAGTTTGGGACACAAGATCTCTATTGCAAACAAATAAACATTCTTAATTACTTATTTTTTGGATGGTTGCACAAATTTATCATTAATAAAAATACATTAAAAAATAAAAACAAAGTTATATAGGCCCATCTTCTGATGGTTTGGACAGGCCCATTACAGGCCCATCAATTAACTGCGACCAGAAATAAAAGCAAGAGTCCTAATGAACTTCATAGAATGGAAACTGTTCGATAAAAGTCCTAAGAGAAACAACTGCGAAGAACATAAAAGCAACTAAGCAAGAGACCTAATGAACTTCATAATTAAATTCCTAAGAGAAACTTTGTACCAATTTAACTGCGAAAAAACATAACATAAAAGCAAGATTAGAAAAGAATAAAACAATACGAAGAGCATTGTATATACATTCTTATTTTTGGACTCGAACGAGATAGATCGCTAGCTTGAATCACACTTTCCAATTTGGATCATTCCATTTGAAATGTCTCATTACTTAATTAGATAAGAATCCCCTCGTATTTTTATTTACAATTACTCGATCACCTCTCAATCCCGAACAATTTTTCAATCGATTTGCCCTAATTAAGATTTTCCTATCGATCTACTCTAATTCGATCAATTCGTTTTATCGAATTTCAGTTCTAATTAAGCTTAAACCGCTGGTTTCCAATTTAAATCTCTATGCGAAAGTTTTTGTTGTGAGATGTAAAACTCTTCTAATTTAGTATATAACATATCTAATTCTAGTTTATGATGACATATTTTTCTTAAACTTCTTCGATAATTAAATTTTGTAGTTAGGTTAGCTCTTAGTGTGTTACATTGACTGAAATTAATACATCATTCAAATGCTAGTAAAATAGACGGAATAATTGGACAAAATATAAGTCATGCCTTAAGTAAATAAAATTTCACATGTAGATTGATCACTGGAAATTATGTCAGCAATTAGATTAAATTCATTATATCGTACCAATGCTCACCTAGAAAGGCCATGAAAGTTTTTTTTTTTCTTTTTCTTTTTTTATGATGAATATGTACTCCCTCTATCCGCAAAATAGTGTCCCGTTTTGCTATTTTAAATTGTAATATGTCTGCAACCTATCGTTTTATTCCATTTTTCAATATATAATGGTACATCTTACAAAAAATTGGGACCCTCATTTGATTCACAATAATCAAGTATTTATTAGAACTCGTGTCATAAACAAATTGAACATTATTTAACGGACTTAGGCAATAATTGTTATTTAACCAATAAAAACAATGAATTTAATAACTTGCAATATTTTTCTCCTAATTATTAAGAAATGAAGATCAAGTGACAAACAAAAGTTAGATTAACTACTACTAATAAATAATAATAAATTGTTGCGTCGGAATCTCCGAAAATGTTTGGACAAATTCCTCACACTTTATATTTTACCGAATTCTCTCTCTCTCACACATGCACTATATTATCCCTATGTATAATTTTTAATTTTTATTATCCCAATTTGTATTATTTATTCTTTCTTTCTTTCTTCCACTATCGGATCATTTATTCATTTCTTTCATCCTTCATCTTCTTCTTTAAACCTACTCAAGTTTGAATTACAATTTCCAAACCTCCAATTTCCAACTCCATTTTTCACCTTTTTTAAACTTTTATTCCTAAAGAAAGAAAAACACACTCATACACCTAACGTCTTACCAACACGTGAAGCATAGCTAGACCTTTCTTCATGTTTTCATTCCCAAAGAAAGAAAAAACACACTAGCGTCTTAAACCAACAAGTTGCATTTGGTCGTCGAGAACTCAACTACACCTTTTTTCTGTTTTCATTACCAAAGAAAGAAAAAACATACTCACGCACTAGCGTCTCACCAACAGGCTCCACTCAGGTCGTTGAGGGCACAGCTACTACACCTTTTTTCAAGTTTCTATCACCACAGAAAGAAAAACACACTCACACACTAACGTCTTACCAACAGGCTCCACTTGGTCGTCGAGAGCAAATCTAGACCTTTTTTTGCGAACTTTTATTACCAGAGAAAGAAAAACACACTCCCACACTAGCTAGTGTGTACTACCAACAGACTGCACTTGATCGTCCAGACCTATTCTTTCGAATCTTTATTACCAAAAGAAAGAAAAACACCACTCACACGCAAGCGTCTTACCAACAGGCTGCACCTGCTCGTCCGAGACCTTATTCCCAAACAGAGGAAAAAAAAAAAAACAGTGCTACACAATCACACGACCTCGCGAATCATGGGCTCGCCGTTTCCACTATTCACCATCGTCGCCGTGAAATACCACGTCTTGACGTCGTGCGTCGAGATGTAGTTCCCGGAGAGCCCCGTGGTGGCGGAGAGGCCCACCTGCACCTGCTGCGGCAGAAACTTGCTCAAATCATACGTAAGGCTGACGTCGAACCTCTGCCAGCCGGCAGAGACAGCGACGCTGATCAACTTCGTGGCCGCGGAGTAGGTGACACGCGCCGTCACCTCCCGGCCGACGATGGAGTTGCCGACGTTGGTCGTGTTGCTCGACGTCCACGAGCCGATGTCGATGCCGACGTGGCGGTAGTTCGGGTCCCACCCGGTGTTGATGAAGGTGTCGAACTCGGCGGCGAAGACGTTGGCGCCGCGGCCGGAGCCGTCGAAGACGCCGAAGTTGGCGCCGCCGGCGCCGGAGGGGAGCTGGGAGCCGACGGGGGCGATGAAGAAGGCGATGCCGTCGGCGGCGGAGTGGCCGAGGTTGGGGGTGATGTAGAAGGAGAAGGTGGTGTCGAAGTCGATCTGGCCGCCGCCGGCTTGCCAGAACTGGACGGGGTGGGAGTACAAGACCCGCCCGACGATGGCGTGGTTGGCGCTGGTCAGGCGGAGGAAGGTGGAGTTCCATGGGAAGGTGGCGTTGGTGACGAATTTGGTGTCGCCTTGGAAGGTGAGCCCCGTCGACTGCGGGCCGCAGAAGTCGTAGAAGAAGGAGGTCGACGACATCTGCGGCCGGGCAGTCGGGGCGGCGGCGAGGAGGAGGAGGAGGATTGGGGTTAGGGTTTGGAGAAGGTTAGCCATGGTGGATGATGGTGGTGATGGTGGTGATGGTGTTGTCTTTTCCTAGCTCTTATTTATATTAGTTTGGTGATGTATTTAATGTGATCATATCCACACTATTTAATAGAAGTGGGATATTTTATTATGTGGCAATGTTAGTGGTTCAAGATTTAAGTTTTATATAAGGAAAATATGTACCATAATCTGATATGAAGTTTCTAAATTCTATGATCCGACACATATTTTTTTTATCTATTTATGTAAAACGGGTAACATATAAATGCAATTGAAGATGTCGTTCGTAATTTATGTGCCTTACATCGGCCTACTATTGATTTCACTAATTTAATTGATCAAAAGAAAGAAAAGGTCTTTTTCGCAAATACATATTGTTATCACTTGTACTTATAAGTAAGTGCTTCATTTGTTTTTATCTAAATAAATTAAAATCATATTTGTTGTTTAAAAGGGAGTCTTGTTAGTTTCTAAATGAAGTCTTATTTATATACTACGGTTTCATTTATTGTGAATGTTAGAGTATTTCCTGGTGTTAAAATAAAAGGTATTTTATTCCACATCGGATTTTTATCAAAGTAGGAGGGGTTCCTTAGGCTATTTAAGGAGCTCAGGGGTCTTTGATACAATTGCACCAATCACTACTCTATAGTCTTGTGATTAACTCTAGCTAGAAATTCCTTACTCTTGGTTTAGAGGGGTGA
>JAYJMF010000024.1:1942441-1966721 GCA_036873715.1 Salvia sclarea | reverse complement strand
TTTAGTGATTTTTGCCGTAAGGTCGCTGCAAGTTATACTTTATAACTTGTAGCAAAAATTACTCTCTCGTGTTCTTTCATTCCGCTGCTAGTTTTTACTCTGTGTGTGCTAGTGTGTTAACTTAACACTGAACACAGCACCAGTTTCCAACGAGGCAACACTTTCAGCTTCAAACCTAACAAAAAGTGGGTAGTTGAGAATAAAAAAAAATCCCAAAAATATCGTCAATATCAAAATTAATTTTTATCGTGTAATTGAAAACGGCGGATTGAAAAATATGTTTTGGCAGCTAATAAAATAGGTAATTAACGTGATTATTTCTAAAAAAATACATTTAAATTGTTTGTCTACACAAAATTATGGATGTAGCTACAATTTTGTACCGACAATGTTTATTTGGTAACGACAAGCTTATATTTTTACTTTTATTGGAAAAAAGTAAATATTTAAAGCATTTCTCCCTACAAAATTGTGGATTCCTCTACAATATTGTACCGAAAACCATTATTTCGTAACGGCAAAAGAATATTTAAATCCCAGCTATTTTTACTCGTATATATAATATTTTGCGATACAATTAACTTAGTTAGGGTTTTTAATTGGTATTTCCGCTACCAAAGAAAGAGAGAGAGAAAGAGAGAAAGGAAGGGCGGCAACAACGACGACGAGGCAGCGGTGGGCAACGGCGGCGAGTCAGCGGTCGACAACTTGGCGGTGCAATTATCACGGAAAGTACCATTTTATATCGGCAAAGTAACAATTTCAATTTTTTTATTCTTTTCCGTAAAGTACAATTTAAATGAATTAGCCCTGACTAAATAGGTCTTTTCATAGACATTCAATTAAATATATCCAATCAAACACAGAAATCCCAAATTCACCTACATAGTTCAACTCAATTCAATAAATAGTGCATTAATTTTCAATCACAACTTGATACGTGCTCCCCATAAATTGAGGTACGGTCATACCTTATTTGTACTTATCTTCTATCTATATACACGAAAATTTCTCAATTAATTAAAAAAAAAAAAACAGAAATTGACAACTTGCGGGTACAAAATAGGTACTTTCCGTGACAATATTTTGTATCGGCAAAGTGGCAATTTTGATTTTTTTATTTTTTTCCGTAAAGTACAATTTAAATGAATTAACCTAGACTAAATAGGTCCTTTCATAGACATTGATATATCCAATCAAACGCCAAAATCCCAAATTCAACTACATAGTTCAACTCAATTCAATAAATAGTGCATTAAAAATATTCAAGTCACAACTTGATACGTGCTCCCAAACTCGACGGGACTTGCGTGTCTCTGCAACCAATCGTTCATGTGCTGCGGGCGTTAGCACGTCATGACTCCTCTGCAAGTCTCTCACTAAACCATTTTCGATCACAATCCTGATAGCCTCAAGCAACGAGAAAATAGGAAGATGTCTAGCCCACTACAATCTGTTATATGAGATAACATTATATCGAATATTAGAAAAAAATGAAAACTTTTTTTTACAAAATTATGCACCAAAGCAAGAATGTTTAAATAATTTGCAGCTCGAAAAAGAAAAACATGTTCGTATCTTTTTGTTCAGCAATCTCAAGATCTCAAGAAGAAAATATAAAATTTATAAGAAATTCCCAAAAATAATTTTACAATCTCATTCCAAATAAAATTCAAAAAAAATAACAAGATAAACTAATACCTTGAGGGGAATAGAGTTAACAATGCTCAACTTCTTCTCGATTTATATTTTTCAAATATCTCAACAAAATGAAGTGGAGGTTTTAGGTGTTTGTGTTGGAGTGTTTGTGTTCGGGTGTTTTTTGTTATAGAAATTGCACAATTGATGGAATTAATGAACCTCACTAGGTAGATAGAAATTAGGAAATGTTTATTAATGAAATGAACCTGCCAAAAAATAAATTTCTAGCTACAAAATATGTTTTCGCCACTACAAAATATGTCTTACAGCTACCAAATATGTTCTTGCCATTACAAAAAAAAAATGTCATAGAATGAGTTTGACGATACAAAATATTTCCTTGCCGCTACAAAATATATTCTTACCGCTACAAAATGTGTACTTGCTGCTGCAAAAAAATTGTCACAAAATGGGTTTGACATTACAAAATATGTTCTTGCTGCTACAAAGTATGTTCGTGCCGCTACAAAATATGTCCTTGACGCTAAAAACAAAATTGCCACACGCCCACAAAATAACTTTGACGGCACAAAATGTGTGGTCGCCGCTACAAAATATGTGTTGTCGCTGCAAAATATGTCTTTGCCGGTACCAAATATAGAAAAAACAATGACGCCAAACTTTAATGTTAGTTGGACGTTGAATTCCACCAAATTGGATTGGTGAAAGTTGATAATTAAGTTCTAACTACTCATTCAATGATTTTTCTTACACAATACTTACACAAATATACTTGTGTAAGAAAAGTACTCAAATTTATGTAAAAACATCACCATTCAAAGGGTAAAATTGATAGAATGAGTATATTTAAATCATCCTTATAAAAATAGGTATAAAAAACCATTTTCACTAATTTATAATCATTGCGATTATAACTACATTTTTAGATTTGTAGCATAGTACACGTATAGAGAATTTGAACGAGACGTTTCAACAGGAAAAAGGCACGGCCAAGTTAATTTTTCGGCTTCACAAACTTTAATTATATCGACGTCACTATATATTATAAAATAAAATATGTTTAAAGTATAAGTCAAATAAAAAATGGTTAAGTTTTTTAGCAATTAAATCCATTTAGATACATATCGATAATATTATTGTACCTGATATCTGATAGAATTCTATGTTAGTGACATTAAGGGGAATAATAGTTTAATGATGAAATATACAAATAAAACTTGATAAAATAATTTATTCAATAACCGTACTGACAAATTATTGCCACACACAAAACAAAATTCACGGTCCTTTGAAGAAATAGAATTTGAATTTGCTTGACATTCGGCTTCAAGTTAGCTGATAAAAATGTTAGAAGTATTTTTATTACAAAAAATTATTTATGATATAAATTATAATAATAGAAATTTGAAAATATTTACCAATTCGACCATAACATGCGAGACGCATAATTTATTCCTTGCACATTTTTTTGAGATAATTTATTCACAGACATTAGACAGTTATTAATTAATTAATAATTTTTAAAGGAGAAGAAAGAACATAAAATCACCAGAACATAGTGTAAATATCTGTTCTTTTTTAAAAGAGAGTTAAAAATCAGAGTAAATATTTCCGTCCCTCCACACGTTCATATTTCTTACAGAAAAAGGTCTCTCTTCGCTCTCTCTCTCATACAAAAAAAAAAAAGAGAAACAGAAACGCATTGGTTCCAAAAAAATTTTGATTGCTTTCGGTGTTCCTAAAATAATATAAGGAAAATAGGTGAATTCCCCCTGAAAAGCTATTTCCATAACGATTTGAGTCTGCACGATGATCTGATCTCGGAATTTGATCGATTATTTAATATGCATGCATTTGCAGGTTTCATTTGATGAGTTGCCTTTATGTAATCCACTCATAATTGCGAAATGACGAATGTGAACAACAATGCAGCAGCGGCAGCAGCAGAGTCCTCGCAGGTGCGTTTCGGAAATGCATGATTTTCTATGACGATGATGATCTCGCTCACCTGTTTCGGTTTAAATTTTTGTATTTTTGTTCTCGTTTCTGAATCGCTCAGGGGGAAGCTGGTGGCGGCAAAAATGAGCCGCATCCGCCACCAGCACCGCCAAGCCCCGCTCTTCATGCTGGGAGTAAGGTACTTACTGTGGCTTTCAATTTTGTCGAATTTTTTGTTGATTTTATTCGACTTATGCTTGCATTTGAAACTTGAATTTCCATAATTTGAAGGAGACAGCAAAGGTGCATCGAATAAGCATAGGGTAGATAAAAAAAGTCACATATTTGCAAATTGTAAAAGGTAGTGAATGTTGATAAATTGCATGGGAAATTATTAAAAAGGCTTCAACATATTCGTAAAAGAGATGGATAGTTGCTCCAGGTGGCAGAATTCAGGGGACGAGTTTGGCTTGTAACAAGTGTTTGCACTCTTGATTTGACTAGGTATTGGATCTTTGATGGAAGAAATCTTTGTTCACAAGATGCTGTTGCATGCCGTGTTTTGCATTCAATGAAAGTATATTTATATATTGTCAATTGGATGATTGAGGGTACAAATGGGGTAATTATATCAGTAAACATGAGCTAATTTTGTCAGTGTTAATTTCCTATTTCACCTAATAATATAATTAATGAGATTTCATGAAGTATTTTGTGAAGATGCCCTACGTAATTTCTAGCTTAGTCTTTTTTCCTACAGCATTGACATCTTATCCAGGCTCTTTAATTTCCGTCTTTGCAGGTTTACAAAAGTGGCCCACTATTTTTGTCGTCAAAAGGTATTATTGCCATTTTTCATGCCTTGTCTTTAATAGAAAAAAGAAAAAAGAAATGTAAACTGCAAACATTTTTCTTCACTCTCACTTCATTTACATTTTCTGATATGATTCTCTTGTCCAAATTCTAAGTCAAGATTGTACAGTAGAAGGCGATGTCTTGAGCTAAAGAATATGAATCCATGACTATCTCGTGGACTATTAATTGTTTAGGTGCAGAAATCTAAATTGACAGAAAATGCAAAGTCTTGTCGTGGATTTTATTTCCACTATAACTCGTTTATATATCAGTGACCACCCATGCTGATTGATATAGTTAAAGGGAACATACCATCTGTTATATATATAAGCTTCTCCAAAACTCAGTGCATGACCAACATTCTGTATCATAATGATGTAAGGCCTTTAGATTTTTTGCATTGTTTTGTACGAAGAATTGAGAGAATTAAATAATGAATCCTTAATTTTTTAAGGACTCAAAGTCATTTTCAATTTGTGTATCTGGCAGTGGACCTAGGGTACCTGTAAACAACAAATGTTTTATGATTTAATAATCAATCAATTTGCAGAAAATTCATATTTCAGCAGCGTACTATAAAGAGATATATTATCTTGTGCTTAAGAGTATATATATATATATAGGAATAGATTAGGGCGAGTTAGATTAAATGTGGTGAGAATTGAGATTGAATCTCGGCGCTTCAAATATCTACATCTAACGGTTAAGATTGATTTCAAATGAACAAATACAAATTACGTACGCACAAATACAGATTACGTATGCACAACTCAATGTATTTCATGAACAAGAGATTTCCGAAAAAAACAACCAGGTTCGAATCCTGGAGGAGGCGGAATTTTTATTTTTATTTCGATTTTTCCTTATTCGTATGATTTTATGCTCTTGTTCATAGATTTTGTACCCTTGTTCATGTAACTCAATTCTCACTGAAATGGAGCATTCTCAATCTAATGCACGTATAGGAATTGGTTGGACATCATGGAAGAAAAGGTGGTTCATCTTAACTCAGACTTCCTTGGTCTTCTATAGAAGTGATCCAGTAAGTTGCATCTTTCTTGAAATTATCTTACCTTATATTCCAATAGGAAACTTTTCTGTGAGATTGTATAAATCCTTCAGCTGCACATTTTCTGAACCCCTTTTTCAGAAAAATTATATGCATTACCAGTTGGACTAATTTGAATTGATTTCTGTCATTTCTTGAGTTCAATTTCGTATTTGTTTACTGTCATGTTTTCCGAAACCTTTTGTGATATACCTTTAGTTAGATGTGCACTAATGTATCTACATATGTACTGCGAGCTCTAAGATTGTCATCTTATTATATATCACATTTGATTCAGTTTTGCAATGTTTTAAGCACTCACAGTTTGTTAAATAGTGGCTGGAGAACTTCTTCTAAATCATAGATTACATTTGTTATGCTTGACATGCTAGCGTATGAAATTTTATCATGCCAAATTAACATCTGCAACTTCTTAATGTAATTTCTTCTCTGCCCTTTTAAATTTTTTCATGTGGTTCATTTCTCATGGTATATCATATATTTGATTGTCTGTTCAACTTTTTCTTTTTTCTTAGAACGTAGTTCCTCAAAAATCAAGTGAAGTCAACTTAACCCTTGGAGGAATTGATCTCAACAGTTCAGGCAGGTTGGCTTTCATCTTTTAATTAATTTATCTCTAATTGGTAGGCTTTCAATTTCTTCTTGTGTATCAATTTGGCCAACTTTTGCAATTGAATCACATGGGGATATTGACTTTCTGATTCATTTCCAGCGTGGTAGTAAAAGAAGACAAGAAGTTGCTCACTGTGCTCTTCCCTGATGGTCGAGATGGACGAGCCTTCACACTCAAGGTGATATCCTGTTAGATTGCCTTGAGGGTCCAAACTCAAGCATTTCTAATGCCAAAATGTTATTTGTTAATTTTTCTTCAACCTCTTGCTATTTACACTGTTACTGTTATCTGTCTTAATAATTGTGGTAAAATTGATTACTCTGAGCTTATAAGGTGGTAACCATCAGCAGTACAGGGGCGTTTTATTATATTTTGATTCTGAGTCCATAATTGCCGTGGTTTATTTAAAGATATTAGTGTTGGAAAATGATATCTAAAATTTTAATACTCCTCAACATGGTGGGTAATCTTTCTGTTGCTTTATCTGCAGCATATGTTTCAGATCTAGGATAGATTTCATCTTATTTTATGCTGTGAGCATGATCATCCTCCCTCCATATCCTCATGCCTGTTATGTTCGTGTGCCTTGTTTTGTTTGTAAATGCAGGCAGAAACACTAGAAGATTTGCATGAGTGGAAGGCAGCACTTGAAGAAGCCCTTACAAATGCCCCTAATGCTGCTCTTGTCACGGGGCAGAATGGCATGCTAAAAACTGAGCAGTTAAATTCTGCTGATGCTTCTTCAGATCAATGTACATTTCTCACTATCTACTTCCTGATTTTTAAAATATTGTGCCATTAGTGGTGGGATACTGTTATTACAGCAAAGAAGGTGGATCCATGCATAAAACTGAGTAACAGAACAACTGCTTTCTTATGTGTACATCAACTATATGATGTAAGATTTATGCTTCTTTATGCAAGCTCCAGCAGAAAAATAGATAGTGTTGCCTTTTCTTTCTCTACTCACATCGTTCGTTAAATAGGAAGTAGATTAATTCCAAAGAAAGCAACGTAACAATATAAGATTCTATCTGCATAATTCTGGATGTAGCCAGAGTCCCCTCCCTTATGTTACCTTTACTTATAGATCGAGTATAATAGGTGTTCCTATAGTAGTGATTTTCTATAATCTATCCTGGTGTGATCAATTTAGCTCTTAACCCAGCCTAGGCGAGCCATATGTGCTAGGGTTGGGACGTCATGGGCTTGAAATTGCAGACTTTTCAGTCTGAGTACATCACCTGGGATATCAGAGCACTGCAATAGCCTTCATTTTCTGTGTTTTAACTTTGCTTATAGGCTATATAACATATTTATTATGCCTCATTTTTTCTATCCTGTCCTTGCTTGTAGCCAAAGACAGACAATCACCTAAATCCTTGGTACTTGGGCGACCAATTTTACTTGCCCTGGAAGATATAGATGGCACTCCATCCTTCTTGGAGAAGGCTCTTAGGTTTATTGAAGAGCATGGTAAGCCTCCTTCAGAATGCACATGCTTTTTATTGGATATTATTTTGACACGCTATTCTTGTAATGCACCCATTTTTGATTTAGAGTACACTTCTCCAATGTAGAAATACTAAGCCTATAAATGATATTATTGGTCTCTTGCACCTAAACAGGCATTTTTATAAATCATTGCAGCCTAGTCAGGGGCTAAAGCAGGTGTACTACCAGAAACCATGGAAAAAATGACGCTAACCTAAATTGATCACAGTGAATTACTTGCCTAGTTTTTGCATTGGTAGTTTAGTCAACATCTTCTTTCTCCTTTTTTCCCTCTTAGAAGGATTGCTTGGTGTACTTTTCAAATCAGAGATTTCAGTTATAAGATTATGATTATATCACTCATCTAAATGAAAAAAATTAAGTTTTAGTTTTGACATTTGTTATTCTGATTTCAAGGAGGATAACGCTGTATAATGTATATGATAGTCTTAAAATAATAGAATTTAGAATGACGAAAAAGCATGCATGTTAAATATGTAATACACTGAAGAGAAGAGCTTAACTATTTGAATTTCTCTGACAAGAAGCTGTCTAATGCTTTTTACTGATAAACTAAGCTAAGAGGTGATATATCCAATTATGCTATACCACTTTTTTCTTGAATTCCTTGTTCTTCACTTAAGAAGGAAAGTTCCATTTCTTCCAGTATGCAGCTGCTGCCCTTCCACGTGTTTTATTTAGATATGTTCCTTTTCCATGCATTCATTCCATGCAGAAAGTACTACTTATTTATTCCTATCTTCTTTTGTTTACTTGATTAGTCACTCATATAGATGTACAGATTTGGCCGTTTTCCTATTATTGGTGTTGATCAGAAAAATTTATATTTTAGGAGTCAAAACTGAAGGCATCTTGAGGCAAGCTGCTGATGTTGAAGATGTTGAACGCCGGATACAAGAATATGAAAATGGTTGGTTGGTTTGTTTGATGCATAGGTTTCTTAACCCTTTTCTCTTGTATGTAGATGCCATGAGACACTTGAGAGTAAGAGTATTTAAAATAGTGACTCAAATGGAATACATAGTTTATAACCAATCAAGGTTGATGATAGGGAAGACCTAGACTTGGAAGCTTTATAATTTTCAAGATATTAACAATAGGGTTAAAGCAGGCATGGCAGAATGAAGGATGACATAGGAGTCTTATGTTAAGAAGGATATCTTTGAGATCTAAAGAAAAGTGTTACAAGACTGGCTATGCTCTCTATATCATGGAGTACTCGGTGACTATTGATAGTACTTTGTAAAATTAAGATAACTGGAAGTAGTATGTTTTAGAGTAGCACACTGCAGCTTGTGGTGCAACTTGCAAGTGAAGCCGTATACTGAATTTCTTCTACTTCTAATTTCTGAAAAGCAATCCAGTACAATCTTAGATATGACCATGATACCTAATTATGGTAGGAAATATGCCTCCAATATAAATGTGGGACACAGCCCTTGGACATGACATCTATTAGAAATGGGCCCTCACCCCCTTAAAAGGCCTTATAAGAGGGGAGGGTACTCCAACTTTATATATCGAGTCAAGGACCATTTACCAAGTCGATATGGGATAGAAATGGGTAGCTTTAACAATATCCTCTTCCTTATGTAGGTTCAATTGGATGTTCCACTTAAGTAGCACCCACAATTGACACTAATACCATCTTATTTCACACAAAGGCTCAATATTTTGGTAAATAGAAGATTTTATTTACTTACCAAATGTAAAGTTCACATTTGGTAAGTAAAAAAAATCTTATATTTACCAAAAAAAAAGGGTTCAATTCCAACCATGGTCAAGGGTTTCAATACTTGAAATAACCTCAGTATTCAAATAATAATCTGACTATTTGACTAAGGAAACTAGTAAACATGATAAGAAAGTCTTTCATGTCAAGCCTAGCAACAGCAAGTGGTTGGGGACTAAAACTTTCCAGATATAATTTGAATAGGAATTGGATTCTAATACTTACATGATTTTTTCATTTTATTGCTTTAAGTTGGATCATACAGGTAAAATATTGTAGAGGTTTATCAATTTTAAATATCTAAAATATATTTTTTCTTTTGGAAACAAAACCCAGAATTGTGGCCATGCTATTATAATTTGCATATTTTAATAACTTCTTCCAGGTTTACTCTTTCGTGTAAGGTTCCAGAATCATAAATGGAACAATTGAAATTATACATTAATAAACTTAAGAAGGTCATAGTACTTTCCAAAATGTTTAGAAAGGTGCTGTTAACCTAACCAACACTTGAAATCCCACCATTTCTCAACATAAACAATATTATAGGAGAGAGAGGGTAGGGATGTTTTTCTTCTGAATACTAGAGTGTTAATAATATATTAGACCTACAAACTCCAAAGTTTTTTTGATCAGGAAATGCCACATGTGCCTGGGATATATCTATTTCACTACTTTCAGAAAGACATATATTTCTACTTGCCTACAAAGGTTTTGCAAGTTTTGCTAAGCTGAGAGATGTGTATGTTCACAGATCCATATTTCTGCAGAGCTCCTAACTTCCTACTGACAGCAAGCTTGATAATAATTCTTCTACCGTGCATCAGACATCAAATAATGCATTTTCTAAAGCTTCAATTTTCCATACTTTACTGAATTCTGCATAAGGTGTTGTCAAAGTATTAATGAAGCATTTTCAATCAAATTCAGGGAAAACTGAGTTTTCGCTGGACGAAGATGCACATGTCATAGGTGACTGTGTAAAGGTACTTCCGTGTGATGTTGAAACACTTGAATTTTAAAGTTTTCACCATATTTCCATTGAATGAATTATTTGCTGATCATGACCAGTATGTTATTCGGGAGTTACCTTCATCTCCGGTCCCTGCTTCTTGCTGCAAGGCTCTCGTTGAAGCTTGTCGTAAGTTTGTAGTGCCAGTGTCCAGTGTTTTTGTTTTATCTATATATTCCTACATTTTTTAATCTTTGCAAACCAAAACAGCATAAAAAGAAGCAGAGATAAATGCATAGACTCATATGTGCTTATGGCGAAGTAAATACGTCTAATTTGTTGTGTGAGAGACACATGGAAAATTCATGAGTTCTCAACCTTATCTTTTGTACGGACTATGTTACATATTTTTACTAAAAGATGATATGTAGAAAGAAAAACCTTTTTGAGATAGTGGAACAAACTGGAATTTGTACTCGAATAATATTTACACAAATGTAATAGTTTTGATATTTTTCTTTCCATTTTAAGCTTCATATCTTTAACTGTCAAGTTCTAGATGCAATTGGATGACTAACGTCCTTGAAGATGAAGTAATGAAGTATTTATTCATGAGGCTATTAGAATGTGATTTGCATGAGAAAAAGCATCTTCCTTTTTCTTCTTAGAATCAAAATAATGAATTCATGATTTTAGGAAAAGTCTATGCTTTTGAGGTAAAATAGTTTTGGAACAACAACATCTAGCTTTCTACTACAGGACCACGGTATTCTGACATGATAAAAGCACAAATGAGCACCAATTATTACACAAAGATATCACTTAACTAGATTTGCTAATTTTCTAATTTTGAGGATTCAAAAGGCAACATAATGTATATGGGCTTTGATGTTCACTTCCATTTTGGTTTTCAATTCTGACATTTTACTTGATGATCAGGAACTGACCGTAGCATAAGAGTAGCTGCTATGCGTTCAGCAATATGTGAAACATTTCCAGAGCCAAATCGCCGCTTATTACAAAGGTATTTCAATACATTGTGATGTTTACATGATTTGATATGTAATAAGCGCATATGGGAATCTCAAACAGAATCAAGTTAAAGTAGCAGACAAAATTTATGTCTTATAAAAGAAGTTTGATGCACTGTTGTGTAGATAAGACACAATTCTGGAGAATTTCCTTACTTTTCATTTAAGCTTTTAAAATTCCACTCCCTCCTTAATCTCCATTTTGTTTCTTTTTCTCTCTACATCAGAATTCTTATGATGATGACAACGATTGCTTCCAACAAGACAGTAAACCGAATGAGCGTTTCGGCTGTGGCAGCTTGCATGGCCCCCTTACTTCTTCGCCCTCTTCTTGCTGGCGAATGCGAACTTGACCATAATGTTGATGTAGGAGCAGATGGCTCTTTTCAACTTTTGCAAGCAGCTGCTGCAGCTAACCATGCTCAAGCCATTTGTATTACTTTACTGGAAGAATATGAAAACATATTTGGGGTATGCTTCCTTTTCTTTTTCTTTAGTTTCATTTCCAGTTGCCTCTGTTATGGATGATATGACTTAACTCATTCGTGGTGAGCTCTTCCTGTTGCATGTCTCAATAAAATTTCATGCATAATTTTGCTTACTGGTGTTTCAGTATTGAAGAGAAATCTTAATCTGAATATTATACCAGATAACGGTTTACGTCCTAATATTTAACATATTCGGTTGCTGGAACCCTAGTCCACTAAAACAGGAAACATAATTCTTCTTGATCAGGAATGCCAATAAATAGGAATTTTAAAAAAAAGATTACACAGCTAATCTCCTAAAATCAGAGATCTCTAATCCTCTAAATTAGCAAACTACTCCCTCCGCCCCTTACAAGTGTCTACTTTCTAAAAAAGGAAATAATACCACTTTTCTCTTTCCTACTTTACCATTAAACCTTTCTCTCTCTTACTTTATTACTTATTTTGTTATGTTTCTACTTTTCTCTTTCCTACTTTATCATGTAAATTATTCTTTCTCCTACTTTATCTAACCTAAACACTCCCTAAATACTTATTCCTTAATCTCCGTGCCCCTTAATTACTTAGACGCTTGTAATGGGACGGAGGGAGTAATATACTGAAAACTGCACAGAAGAGTAGGTTTCTTTTCTACACTCCTCCTCAGCTGGGTCCAAGCTTGGTGTGCAACTCATCAAAACTGATCCTTGGAAGGGCCTTAGCAAGAGCATCAGCTATCTGTTCTATGGTTAGGATATAGCTGAGCTGAATGATCCCATTATTGACCTTGTGCCAAATGAAGTGTCGGACAATCTCAATGTCTTTTGTCCTGTCATGGTGTACAAGGTTCTTAGCTGTACTAATCGCAGCTTTATTGCTATTAAACATCTTGAGAATCATGTATCTCAATTTTTTGTTCCCTCAACAATAATTGCAGCCATACTCCTCCACATATTTCAAATCCAAGTGCACAATACTCTGACTGCACTACTTCTTGAAACTACTGCTTGCTTTTCTACTCCTCCAAGTAACAAGATTGACCCAGACATAGAATCATTAACCAGAAATTGCTCTCCTGGCCAGCTTGCCTTGGTATAACTTTTCACTTCACAGTATGCACGGTTCCTGCATAATAGACCATGAACTGAATTTTCCTTCAGGTACCTGAGAGTTGAATAGGAGCTTCTTAATGATCTTCAGTTGGAATGTTCATATGTTGGCTAACCACTCTTACTGAATTTGAAATGTCTGGTCTAGTGTGGGATAAGAAGATGAGTTTCCCAACTAGCCTCTGGTCCATCACTTTGTTGAATGGACTACTTTCATCCTTCCTGTTCATCTTCTCTGTTGGCTTCATTGATGTGTTAAAGGTTTACATCCAAGTTCACCTGTTTCACTTATCAAGACCAAGATATGTATCCTGTGAGATATAAAAATTCCTTCCTTGGAGCGAGCCGTTTCCATTTCTAGGAATAACCTCAAAGTCCCGTGATCCTTTATCTGGCTAGAAATTTCTTGGAATTTAGTATTCTTGCACAACCATCTCCTGCCAAGATCATCTCGTCTACGTAAACTATGAGAATATCTATCTGGGGCATTGTTCCACCTATCACAACAAAGTTTGATAGATCAGCTTGACTCTGTTGATATCATTTTGCTATCATGAATCTGGAGAATCTTCATATATTCCAAGATAAGATCGACACCCAGTTGATACAGTGACTAATCTTTATTAACTGCCATGGACTGTAGAATCTGTGCAGTGTTGAGTTTGGCCAAGAGTGCAAAACTCTCCTCATAATCAATTCCATATGGCTTGACCCTTTTTCTATAGGTCTTTTCTTGAATCTCTCGAACTCCCACCAGCTCTATAATTGACTGTAAATATCCACTCGCATCCGCTGGATTCTTAGTTGGAGGTGCATGATGAGGGTCCAGGTTTTGTTGCTTTCCAAGGCTCGAATCTCCTCTTCTACTGCCTTCTTTCATGCTGGCCTTTTGAGAGCCTCTTTGATGGACTCTCACACCTTCATATTGTCGAGATTAAATGGAAAAGTCCCCCTGCAGAGGCAACAATTTACCATATGCAACAAACTTCTCAATAGGATGTTTAGTACAACTACATTCATCTTTTCCATGAGAAATGGACAGATTATAATCATCAACAATGAGGACAGGAGGATCATGAGAATATTTATATATATATATATATACCATCATGATTAGTAGGTAAGGCTCGGTTCTTTTAATTGGGAATGCCAAGTAAATCATGCAGTCAGCCAGTTTGATTGATTTTCTTTCCCTCCTCTGGTTCACATCCAAGAAGTTTCTTAGTGCCTCTAGATACTTTCTAACTCTTATATGATTCAAGTTCCATCATCCAAGTTGACTCTCAGGTTCTTCTTCAACTGTACTATTCGAATCTTAGTGAAACACTGGATTTCGCATCTCAAGTCTGCATTTTTGTGAAAAAATGCAACAGCATTTAGCTGCACTATTTCCAGACATGGACTTTTAAAAGGGCAATCATTTCCATAGCATAGATGCATATTCATGCCAAGAGAAGTACTTAAATACCTACTCTGCATCATACTGTTTTTACCTTTTATCATATGCAGGCACATACTGATCATTCTATTTACCTGTTTCTTAGGGTTCATATCTTACTAACTTTGTTTTATTGCTTTTAGGATGTAGCTGTATCACATGAACCCTACACCGATTCAGAAGAAAGTGGAACTGAAAGCGAGGAAATTACAGATGATGATGATGATGACTTTGAGGAGGATGACATGACTGAAGGCACTGAATCTGACATGGATGAAGAATTTGAGCATGAATCAGGAGCTAGTAGTGAGAATGGTGAACACAAAAACAGTGAAAAGGTCACTGTTTATTCTTTTTATTTACGTTCTACGAAATGGATACTATACAATCAACCACTTGAAAACATCACGTGGGCTTGCCCCAAATTTTCCAGCATGACATTTGAAGTTTCTGTTTAAAAATGTCTCATGAGCAAATATGTGATCCCCCAAATTTCAAATTTGTGAAAATCTGTGACTTCTTTCGTGTTCGTTTCTTGATGCATTTCCTAGTAATTGTGCCTTTTCACTTTTTCGCCTTGCTTATTCTTTGTTCCTTCTTTCTCATTGTACATCTAATTATTGGTATGGATTATATGAAATATTGTTTATATGTTGTGCTAACGTCCTCTAATTTTTCTAGTTTCTGTTATCTCATAGGCCTCAATTACTTTTGTTGTTCTAGATCTTTTACCACTTTAATTGACAATGCATAAAATGATTTTGCTACCTCCTAGCTTTATATTGCAAATTGTTATATTTTGGTCAACTTTAAATTAGACAGAATACAATTCATGAAAGAACTATTCAGAATTTTTTTCACATTTCTCCAATTGTTATGGCTCAATATACATTTATTCACCCTTGAGTTTGTATGCCAGAAAAACTACTGACAAACTTCTGAATATGCAGGTGTCAAGAAATGATAGTTCAGGTTCCAAATCTCCCCACGTAGACGATGTTCTTGAAGCTCACCAACGTCCAACTCAGACCTCATTGCCTCGACATGATACCACAGATGGAACTGATGATGTTCATGATGTGGATGATGTAAATATGCACTCATCTTACTCTGAATTATTAGGTGCTGATCATGATGAAACATCCATTGTTTCGGCTGAATCATTGCAAGGACGCCAACGCAGTTTGCGGAAACCTAACTGGGGACGTGCTGCTGTGAGTATACCATTTTCATTTGATTATCTGAAATAACTCTTTGACTATTATTTATCATTCAATATTATTAGTTATATTTCCCTTCACATTATCCACTTCTATATACTTTTGACGATTGGGGTACTCAGTACTCTTTTTGCTGCTTACTCTTCCTTAAGTTACTTAATTCTGTGTGTCATTTACCTTCAGAGACATCTAACGAAACTCATTTATGGTTTGGAGTCCAGGGAAAGAAGAACCTTTCTATGGAATCGATAGACCTTCCTTTGGAAGATGAGTAAGTAAAGTAAAATCTAAATATTTTATCTTGTAAGCTTCTATAAGTCATTACATCTGTCTTAATTCTATTATATCTTCATTGACTTGATAATAACTTTCATATTCCCTAGAGGACATTTGAAATTGCACTTCTACCTAGGAGGTACTATAGTTTATTCCCTCCGTCCCGCTGAAGATGATACGTATTCCTTTTTGGGCCGTTCCAACGAAGATGTTACGTTTCCTTTTTGGGACACGTTATTACTCACACAACTTTAAATAATATATATTGCTATCATCATTTTACACTACTTTTCAACTCTCCTTAAACTCCGTGCCCAAAAGAAATGTATCATCTTCGGTGGGACGGAGGGAGTACTATTTTTGATCGGTGAACTGAGGAAATTCTTAACTTGAAAGTTCCAATTGGATTTGCAGACAATACAAGAATGATCTTAGTAAATCTGCATCATAATGCAAATCTTTGTGTTAAAATCAAACTTGGTTGCATAATATCGAATATTTTGAGGAGTATGCCTTGTTGTCCCATGTTGAGCAGGATAATTCTGATGCAAGCAGTAATTGGTGGTTTCTTTACCTTTCTCTTTACATGCTTCCTGTTACTCATTAAGTTTATAGGTTGAGGGAGTTAGGCCACCAAACATATTAGAGATCCTGATCGCCATCCTAGTTTAGTTTTTGGTTGATATCTTTGCAATTTCCCATCCACCGGTTCTTGACAACATGCTTTTGAGCTGTAATAAGACTAGGCAAATCCTCCCTTGCAGTCGTAATACCATCAGAAATTCATCTGATCCAGATGTTATATCCAACTTTCAGTTATTCCGTCAGACCTCAATTTGTATTGAGTGAAGTGCCTCAGCAACTATGAATGCAAGATAATTTGCTTAAAAAGTTCAGAACATAACCTTTACTTGTATATTGACTAGAAACATATATTTTGAAAAATCTTGATTGTGTTATTAAGTTAGATTGGAAAATTTTGGAATCCATGATCAAAGTCAGCTTTTAGATTCTTCTTCATCACAACATGACTCATTCTAATAATTAAGATCGAATTTCTGTTCATTAGCAGCAGATGCCTGTTACAATAATCAAAAGTCATGTTATGTCAAATGAACCTTCCTTGAACTAGAAAACTGAGAAGGAAATCATGGTGTTCTATGCTTCTTTTGTACTAAAGAGAAAATCATTTCTGAAACTTTTCCTTAAAGAGCTGTTAGGAGTTACGGTTTGTTAGAAACTGTTAAAACTTTAAAGTGAACTCAGTTTTATGTATATATTTACAATAAAGCATTTTTGTTAAAATGCAATAGTTTCAAACAGTATGATGTGATAAGATTCATGATGAACAATTAACCTTTGCGACTAAATCAGAATTTAATACAGGTTCTAACTATCAACATTTGGCAATACTTGCTTATATATAACTCTATCCTTTGCCACTGGATTCAAAACTAGCAGATAAACATAAGATCTTTGTTCAAATTATTAGTGTTCGGTTTTCCTGCTTCTATATGAATATTTATCAACTATTATTCAGTTTTCCCTGTGATTTTATTCAAAGATGATTCACCATGTATGTTGTTGGATGAGATGATGGGGGTACTTATTATTCATTTAAACAAATTGGTAAATGGTACAGTGATAAAGTAGAAAATGAATTGTCCAATTGCACAGAAAATATGGATAATCAAATTTTCAATTTGTTTTCTCGACAATTTAAAACAACCCTGGCGTTCCTTTGAGTGGGAAATATTTATTTGGCCCAGATTATGTTCTCATTCACCTTTAACATAATAATTTGAGGCAAGGGGGTTTGAACTTGATTCTCATAATGATTTTTTTTTCCTTGGTGTGTGAGACATTTCATACATTCTAGTTACAACCACTCTACTTGCTTTAAGTTTATCTTGGTATCATGCACACATCTATGATTTGGTCAATTGATAGGCACATACTGGCAACATTTTTCTTCTAAAAGTTTATTCCGCTTGTTAATCACATTAACTTGGCCTTATTACTAGGGCTGCAATACAAAAGCTAGAATTTCTTCAAATAGATCTACAGTCCAAAATTTCGAATGAGGTAAAACTCCAATTGTTATTTTCTGTCTCGTGAAGTCCTCATTCACTTCTTCTAGATTGTTGATCTATTGACTTGTCTCCGAAAATAGGCTGCAGGTAATTCTGTTTTGCAAGATGGGCTGGACACACGAAAGCATGAATTACATGAACGTCGTTTATCTCTTGAGAAGGAGGTAAGAACTTTATATAGATACTACCAGGTGAAGAGTGGAATTGATCTCCAGTGTAATTCTTTTAATGCATAGTATTGCATATAAGTTACACCATGGTCTAATATAATTTTATTATTTGCTCATTATAGAAAAACTGAAACCTTGTGGGTCTTTGGCGATAGAAGAGATACTTTTGTGTGCAAAAAGAATACCTATCTTCTTTTCTAAATGAACAATAGCTTGAATAATGACAACAGCTCTCAGTTACTGCAAAATAAGCCAAGTTTATGTTCTATTCTACTCAATTTGCACTTGCTTTATGAATTAAATGTAAATATAAAGTAGTCTTAAATCCTTAAAATAATATTTTACATACTAATTACTTGCATCTTAAAAATCATCTTGGAGTGGTATCCTTAACACTTACATCAAACTTTACTCTGTATGCACCTGGCTAGGTAGATGCTCTTAGATTCTGCATTATAGTATGATCTCACTGTATCTGATGATAATTCAATTGGCTACATATCTTCAAAGGTGGGTGGTATAGATATCTAGAAGATATGTCACTTAGCTGAACCGCTTACACTCTTGAGCAAAAGATAAAGACAGGGAGAACTCCTCTACATCTTTGTTATTGATGTAGTGAGAGGTTTTCTAATTCAGAATTGTTCATATTCTGATATGTTCTGGCCATTCCCTTAACAGTATACTCATTATTCCTCATATCTATAATGGATAAAAAATATATTCAAATGATTATTCTGGAACTTGTGTTTTGTCTTTTTTTTCTGTTGTCTCCACATTTATCTGACTCACTGACTTAATTATTAAGTAGCTCAATTGGAATTTGTAATGTAGGTGGCAGGGTTGCTACAGCAGTTACAGAAGGAGATCGGGTTGAAGAAGGCACTTGAAGCTGCACTCAGAATATCGCAACTGCCTCTATCTGTCTCATCACTGATTGATGATAAGGTTAATGTTTGTCTCTGTATCTGAGAGTATATACACACATATTAACATATATAAATCATGTTTGCCAATGACCAACTTTGAATTGATGATAGCTAAAGGCAGAGCTGGAGGTAGTCTCTGAAGCAGAGGCAGATATTACAAATTTAAAAGAGAAGGCTGAGGATCTTGAAATTCAGCTTAGACAACAGCGTGAACAAAATTACAGGATTGGGCAGGATATAAGTAACCAGATCCAACAGAATGCAAAGCAACTGAAGTCGTAAGAGATTTACTTTTTTTCCTTCCCTTATTTTAATATTGTTTGCCCTACTCTGCATGACTTTGTTGTCAAGTTCACGTGCATTCTGGGCAACTGGTTTGTTTTCATCGTCTGTTCCCCTATAGTACAGTGAAAGACAAAAGAATAACATTTTTTTGTGAACCTTGTGTTTTTAAGTGTACGTTGAAGTCCAACTATTTTCAGTGATGACTGATGACCAGTTGTACCTCTGTCAAGAACTTTTCAGATCACGATGTGGTTGAACCATCAAATCCTGGCATTTGATGCCTTGACAGTATCTGGATACCCAGTGGAATCACACTGTAGGTATATAGATGATTAGCGTCAAAATTACACCTTAGTCTCCGTCACAGCAGTAAAAAGCTAAGCAGACATCAACTAGTAGTCATAGATTTAGAAGTTTGATTCCTATATTAGGTAATTATATATATACTCCCTCCGTGCTCCATCCACCAAGAGTGTATCATATTTGCCTGTGTCCACAAAGAGTGTATCACTTGCTTTATTTGCACTATACCCCACGCAAAATACCTACCCTTCACACCACTTTATCCACTTACACTTTACTTTTTCTCCACTTTTACTTTAATCATCATACTTCCCTTAAAACCCGTGCCGTCCACCAAGTGACAACCATGAAAATTTTCAAATATTTTTTTTATTAAAAATATAGTTGCAGCATTTAAAGACATCTGTTTAAAGATGTTGAACATTTTATATTTATTTTGTTATGTGTAAATTATTAATGATTTGCCAAGATATGAGCCTGTTTATATTATCGTTTTCTTTCTCAGAAGGTCCAGAAAAGAGAAACAAATGGAAGGCGGACACTCTTCTAGTACTTCTGAAAATTTGTCCAGAAGTAAGGTATAACTCTTCAGTGGAAAGGATTGATGTTAGTGTATTTATCTGAACTCAAAATAGAATGCTGAGTTTGTTTTGGTGCATGGTGACTACATTGCAATTCCCGGTAGTTTTTATCTTGCAACATCCATGCATGACTATGTTCTACCCAATTATGACAATTCATGCTTCCTTAGATTCTATCATTTTAGGAAGTAGTTAGATATATTCATGTTCATTGACATGTCTCCTCAATGCTTTATTTTCCAAACCCTCTTGATCACCTGTATTTTGCTTATTGATTTAGTCATTTAGTTATTGAATTTGGCTCAATCGATTAGTGCTTGCATGTTTCCCCATCTATGCATTTGAATTGTCTAGCCAAATACATAATTTAGTAGAAGGAAGTATCGTGCATATAGAACTTGCTAAGCCAAATAACTTAACCCAAGAATCAATCGTTAAGAATAAGTATTAACATTTCAAGTAATCTAAATTGTCACACAACAGCCTTTGTAACAACCTTAAACACATAGGTACATGGTGGTATTCCTCACCACTATGAGGGTGAGAAATTGGGGTTAAGTTATCACGACTGCTTAAGTCATCATCTTATTATTCATGGTGATATTTCTATATTTTAGGAATATCAAGTGCAGCAAATGTTTTTTTGTTGAGAATGAACATAACTTGCAGCTTTCCTGTGTGTACAACAGTCAGACAAGCTAGGCAATGACAGAAATAAGAAACGAGAATCGTCTTCTTCACTAAACATACCATTGCCTCAGAACCAGCAAGCAGATACTGCACACAATCCAAAAGGAGAGACGGGCACGACTAGGTCTAGCTCTAGAAAGTCTAGCAAGGGTGAGGTAAATTTTCTCTAGTTTTTGTTATTCTAGTTTTATTTCACAACATACAAATATAAGAATAGTGTTGATGCTTGAAACATCTTGCCATCATTTTGCTTAGATATAATTAAAATGAAGCAGAATGATTGGCAAGAAGAAAAGCTAATTAAAAATGCAATTAATTTATATTTTAAGACATTAAAACAATAGGTAAACATTAACAATTCTTTTTGTATTTTAATGTATTTTATAATAGAATAATGCCTATCTTTCTGTGTTTTAATTTTTCTCTTGCTCGAACAAAAATCAAGTTCCAGATCGACTTTTATTTTCTTTGAACAGAAAATTCCAAGCTAAGGATACAAATGATTATAAAACTGTATGAAATCCCTATTGCAACCTATATTTACTAGAACATCTTAGAGATCTTATTTCCATGTTGCTCTCTATTTGGTGACTTGAAAAGGCAAGAAAATATTAAATCTATTTAAGCTAGCTTTCTTAGCTCTACTAGTTTAATCTTGATTCTTCAACAAATGCGTCGTCAATATCTTTTTCTTAGTGCTTAGGTATATGGTAGAACATACAATATCTAGAAAAGGGTGTTTATATGTATTATTGTATGCATTTGTGATGAAGGATGTAACATGTTTTGATATGTTGAAAGGAAACAAAGACATGTAAATTGCAGCTACGTGCATGCTTTTTTGTGACTGAAAATAAACTCATGTTTATCTGATAGGGTTCTAATTCTGCCAATGCTCTGTCAAAGCTGACAAACAGACTTAACTTCTTAAAGGAACGACGCTCACAAATTGCAACCGAGCTCCAAAACTTGGATAAAGGTCGGAATGCTGGTCAGCACCATGAACAAGGTGGTGGAGAATCTGAACGTCGCCACAACCATCATCATCATCATCAGGAGTCCAAAGGAAAATCATCAGAGAGAAGCCAACACGGTGATCATAATAAAGCAAAAAAACAAGAAGGGTCGTCGCCCAATCTGGAAAGAGGGAAATCCGAGAGCTTCCCCACCGGAGAAAAAGTTTCTTCTAAATTCCCTCCCAGGACATTTTCTAGGTGATTCGTTCAAAATATAGATCTCTAGATTTTCATTGCATTATGCAAACTACTCTTAATGGAACAAGTACAAAGTGCTGAGAGTAGACAATATTCTTCTGTATTTATTTATTCATTTATATTATTTTTTTAGGATAATTTATTTACTTTGGTAATTATAGGAAATAAACTTTGGTTTTCATGTACAGTATACTATTAAGAAAGATCACCAGGCTTCAAAGTATGTTTTACTTTCTCGTGTATTAAACTTTGGTTTTGATGTACATGACTTTCAGCTTGAGTTGTGATCGACTGATGACTGTCCTCATGTTAACAGAATTAGATCAACCAAGGCAATTTTAATTTTGAATTTGAAGTGCACATTTTTCATGCACTTAAAAGGTGGCTGTGCATTTTAATTTAATAGCTTGTGTGTACTCAAATTTATTAATGCTATTATTATATTTATATACAAAAATAAGTAGTGTTTCCACTGCAACCATATGAAAAATAATGTCTTGAAACACCAATTCGGCCTTCATTTTCTCTATTCTTTAACTTGAAAGTTGTTCATTTTTATTGTTTCCCAAACTCTGAAGAGGATATAGTATAATCAAGGGATATTAGCATTATATAAATATACCAACTTTGAATATTTTCCGGTGACGATTTCTTTCGTTCTTTCTCTCTTAACTCATACAATACACGAATTTTGTAATTGTTTGGAATTTCTCTGCAAAACTGAATCACTCACATTTCGTATCTGACATGGCATGAGTCAAAAGAAAAATAAATACTCCTAAATTACACCTAAAGTCTTCCACCTCCGATATAATATGCTTGTCCGTAATTGTGTGTAAAACGGTGAAACCCATTAAACTAAAGCTCGTTTTAGAATGGGATAATCAAAATGATAAGTGTGTCATTATTAGTGTGATTGAGGAAATACCTCTCTGTCTCCGGCAAGCTACTATAGGGAGTCATGGCGGCAGTCGGCGGCGAAAAGCAACCACATATCTTCAGTTGGCCTAATGCTGCGGCTGAGCAATGACAACCATCGGACTTTGGAAAGATTTGAATTTGGTGCGTTTGATTTGAGTCGTTTGTGCAATTTGGTATTATGATATGATTTGGGCTTTGTAATTTCCTTCCTGTAATAGATTTGATTGTAAATATGAAATTTAAAGTCTCTCCAATCGGTTAAATTATGATTCTAATCGGTTGTGAAGATTATTCCAATCGGTCAAAAAATTCGATTAGAATCAAGGTTTTTTTTTTAATCCGATTAGAGTGTTGTATTTTCACGATTAGAATCATCATTATTGTCGATTAGAATCTATAAAGTACAGATTAGAATCAAATTTAAGAATTTTAAGCTGTAGTCTAGATGAATTTCTATCATTTGGTGATGTTATTATTTCATTTAGATAAAATTATTATCAATGATTAAATTATTGATTACTCTCATAATAAATATTTTTTTAATAATTTTTTACCGATTAGAATGTTGTTTTTTGTCGATTGGAATGTTGTTTATAGTCGATTAGAATGTCGAAAGTACCGATTAGAATCACATTTTAAAAATTTATGCTCATATTTTAGTTTAATATCTATCATTTGGTACTGTTAGTTTTACTATTAGATGAGCTAATTATAATTGTTTAAATTATTGAGTAAAATCATAATATTTTTTTTTACGTTTTTAACCGATTAGAATGTTATATTATGTCGATTAGAATGTTGCTTATTAGCGATTGGAATGTTGAAAGTACCGATCAGATCAAGTTTTGAAAATTTATGCGTATATTTAGACGAATATATATCATTTGGTACTGTTATTATTACTTTTAGATTAACTTATTACAATCGATTAAATTATTGCTTAGAATCATAATAATTAGTTTATTTTTTTAATTCTCAACCGATTATATTGTTAAATTGTTACGATTAGAATATTGATTATTGTCCATTAGAATTTAGAAAGTACCGAATAAAATTAAGTTTTGAAAATTTATAAGTGTAGTTTAGATAATTTTTATGGTATTGTTATGATAAACGCACCTTTTTGCTTGTTTAGTCGTATTATATCTTGATGATTTAGATCGTTATAGGTGCGTTTATGTGGTTTGATAGCTTGTTTTGTGTTGTTTGGAGAAGAT
>JAYJMF010000024.1:1882115-1941846 GCA_036873715.1 Salvia sclarea | reverse complement strand
AACATCATGACATATTATTTATGTCAAATACAAAATAAAATAAAAATATCGTGCATCGCACGAGGGAAAATACTAGTATATTATTAAAGCTAAATCTTCAATTTGAAATCAATTTGAAATTGATTTGAATGACAATTTTGTAAAAAAAAAAATAATAATTAAAAAAAAAACTTAGTATCATTATTTATCTCTCAAAAAACCATAACCAACTATCTACTATTTTTATTATAATCGTGCTATATCAATTTTCACATTTTAATGAAGAAGAATTATTATTTTATTATTTTTTTCTCTTTTTTTATTTTGAAAAGTTATGATTTAAATAATAAATATTTAAATATATATATATATCAAATTAAAGATCACGAGGATAGCTTTAAATTGTATGATGTGTAACAATTAATTTAATATATATATATATATTTTTTTTCACTTAAAGTTTGAAGGTAATGTTAAAATAATTATTTTATCTATATTGTGAAAAAAATTATGTTCCAACAAATTTCTGTCATAACATTACTTGAAATGTATTTACTTTTTTTTCTTTTTAATCATTTCCTTTGCTTTGATTTATAAATTACAGAGTTGTTTACATACTTAAAATCTCATTTTTTCATTACTAATAACTTTTCTATATTGCACGAAATAAGGGAGTTTCGAGGTTAGATAATTTGTTATAAAATTTAATTACAGGAAATTACATGTGATATCTAACAATATAACAATTTTTTGAAGTTAAGAAATTAACCACTATGATATTTTTGTTAAAATCACAATTAGTTTGATTTTAATAGTTATTGACTATAATATATATTCTACATTTTATATGTAGATATGTTATTTTTTTTTTAAAAATAGTTGTGATTATTTTTTCAATTTTTATATATCTATAATTATTGTCGTGCATCGCACGATGGGCAAAATCTAGTTTTGAACTAGTTTGACAATCTTATCCTTCAAATACTCAATCCTATGTTTCATCAATCTAACTTACCACTCAAAGTAAACGGGTAGTATACTAGCGTTTATTTCGAGTGATAAGGTAAATTGATAAAACATAGAATTGAGTATTTGAAGGATATGATTATAAAACTAGTTCAAAATTGAGGAATCCATCAAATTAAACAATTGATTAGCTTAGGTTATTTTTATCAATTTATCATATCATGCAAAGAAAACACTACTTAACTATACGAATGTGTAGTACCCTATGTGATTTGGCAAGGAGAATCATAAAGTCTTATCTAAACAATCGTCAAATATTAATTTCAAGACATGTATGATGGTATGTCATGATCAACTATGAAGTCAAGATTGAAAAAATATTGAAGGAATATGCAATTAAATAACCTGAAGGTCAACCTCAGCAACATCAGCAAAGCTGGAGAAGTCTTCAGCATGCATGTAGACCTTATCTATATTCGGTTTTACGAGTCTTGGACATTCAAACATACAAAATATTATGTATTGTCACTCACATGAGCCGAGGTCGAGCTCAAATCAGGGCTAATTTTGATATTTTTCGAGCATATCACGAGCTTTCACCGAACTCGAACTCAAACACCAATTAAACGAATACCGGACGAGGTGAACTCGAGCTTAAGCTCTGGCTCGACGCTATCGAGTATCACACGAGCCGAGCTTGAGCTCGGTAATTGGGTGGCGAGCTGAGCTCGAACACATAAATATCTAAACGAGTCAAACTCATTCCAACCAATAATTCAGTTTGGCTCGTTTCCACCCCTACTAGTGTATTGTCGTGGGTTAAAATTTCCATATCACATAAAACTAAACCTAAAGAAAAAATAAAATAAAATAAACATGTGTGCAATAATAGCCATATTCTTTTACGTTTATAATTCAGCATCTCCGACCGCATAGCGCAGTGGATTAGCGCGTCTGACTTCGGATCAGAAGGTCGTGGGTTCGACTCCCACTGTGGTCGAAATATTTTTCTTATTCACTTTTACAAATCAAATCTCCTTTTTTTTTGGGGGAAATCGAAATAAAATACTGTGTTTCCCTATACGGTTTTGGAAGAAGCGTGCGACGACGACTGAGCCCGCTCCTGTAACCGTCGGTAAATATGCAGCATTTTCTTCTATTTTTGCAGCAATGGCAATGCCTTTGTGCGAAATTAGGGCTCAAATTTAAACAGCCCTTCCTTTTTTGTGTAGTTTGAGTGGAGCTGTTGGTGTAGTAATTAATGGCTTCGGCTTCAGCTGCTGCTACTGCAGCTTCGTCTTTGAAGAGAACTAATTCATCGACTTCGAGCGAAGGCGATGAGCTCATCATTACCCCCCTCGGCGCCGGCAACGAAGTTGGCCGCTCCTGCGTTTACATGTCCTTCAAGGGGAAAACTGTTATGGTTAGTATTCTCCTTCACTCTGTGCGTGTGTGTGTATTATCTGAAGCTTAATCTATTCGTTTTTTCTTAAATTAGTTCGACTGTGGCATTCATCCAGCTTTCTCCGGAATGGCTGCATTGCCCTATTTCGATGAGATTGACCCGTCTCAAATCGATGTTCTTCTTGTTACTCAGTAAGTTCCCTTTCTCACGTTTTCGTATTGTTGTAAGCTAATTCAATTACAAGTTGACTTGAGCTATAGGCATTAGTTAGTAGCTCTGTGAATTGCTTTTGTTTTCATTGTGTTGCTACTTTTCAATAAGATTGTTGCGATCCAGCGCAATTGTAGACTTTGTAGTTACTCTAATATCTTCATCGGAGTGTGTCTGTCATGGTTTTGAAGAGATCACAAATTGGATATAGTGTGCAGCTTGCTATTGGGGTACATATTACGGATTTAGCATGATAGATTTTTTGTGTTCCAACTTTCAGATCAGTCATCAAGTTTTGCATCCTTCTGCAGACCACATTAGTGGCTTCATACAGTGTTCAAAGATGATATTCTATAATAAAAGAGAATTAGACATTTAGTCCCGAAACGCTGTGTCTACAAGTAACTTTTTCAGTCAATTAAAAGACAATATTGTTTGGGTTTCATTTTCTATGTTTCTTTATTGCAAATAAAAGGAGGGGTTTCTCTGGTTAATGTCTGATGTAGAATGCTCAGATGCTCTTGAATATTTCCCTTCTCGTTTATTTTTTTCTTACTTGTTGGTGTGGTGTGGTGGGTGTAGGTAAGTCGGGTATCAGTCCCTATTATCTTTTTGCATACATCTCTGAGTTGATCTTAACCTCCTTATTCAGCTCCATCATTTACTTCACTTTTTTATCAGTCTCAACACTAGTCGTGCACTTGGACCATATGATATTATTTTGATTTGAAATTGTTTACCCTTTGTGTACTGCATCGGTCTTATGCCATGTTTGTGCAGCTTTCACTTGGACCATGCTGCTTCACTTCCATATTTTCTGGAAAAGGTTGGTTGTTCTTAACTAGAGCGTGTAGTAAAGTATTTTTTGCACAATCTTTACTGATGACTCATCACCTCTTTGTTGTGCCTCAGACAACCTTCAAAGGACGTGTTTTTATGACTCATGCTACTAAGGCCATTTACAAGTTGCTACTATCAGATTATGTTAAAGTTAGCAAGGTCTCCGTTGAGGATATGCTATATGATGAACAGGACATTCTTCGCTCCATGGATAGAATTGAGGTCTGTTTATATGGCTATTCGCTCTTCTCTCCGTTTTCCTCATTTTCTTAAGCTTAGGTTGAGAACTATCTATGGTCCACTTTTTGGATCAACCTTTTTGAAATCAATCCTTATTTAACTTCTCCAAAAATATTATTCTGATTTTATGATGATAAAAAACTTTAGTGGTATCCTTTATTGGCACTTGGAGTCTAGCAGTCTCTAAGAATGTTGCCTTGATTGACAACCTTTTACCTTATGAAACGTCTAAGTTAAAACAAATAGACATCTCATTGGTTCTTTTATGTGAATATATGTTATGAAAAAGAACTGCTCCTGTATTCTTCAAGATTTTAAGGACTAGAGAAGTGGGAATTTAATATTATTTGATGTGCTTGAAAACATCTTTGAGGGATGAAGTTGTACAGTCGGCTTTACCTTATGCTTCAATTTTCTAATTAAAACCAGCAGGTATTGGTTCTTCAAATCTCCCTTCCATCCTCTCAAGCCTGTCATAATATAGAAGGAACTCAGAGTTCCTTAATCTGTCACTTCACTTTTGGCCTACCTGCCCCTAATTGAATTTTTCAAGGAGCATGCTTCTAGTTCAATTTCTCCTCATCCAGTTTGAACAGAAATTTTTTATATTGCGAGGCAAGTGAATAACTCATAATTATATCATATGGAAGCCAAAAATGTATGCACAGGAGTCTACACACACACACACACATCTGTAGTCCTTGAGATGGTCATCTTTTCTGGGTCTTTTGACTGTTTGATACAGTAAAACTTAAATTTTGGTGTCATTACATACATGTTGGTGGTCTTTAAGAGTCGCATTGCAAAATCAAATTTTAGAGGTACTTGAAGATACTCCACTTGAAGGGTCATAGACATTTTATTTGATTTGTTTTGATTGAGATTTGTCTGCTGTAATAATATTATATTAGAAGATAACTATTAACTATCAAGCAAAATGTGGCTCAATGTATAACATGACAGCTTTTTGTGAAGTTCATAAATTATACTGCTGTGAATTCTGCGTCAGTGTGTAATGTTATCTTTTTCTCCAGGTTATTGACTTCCATCAGACTCTAGAGGTTAACGGGATCCGTTTCTGGTGTTATACTGCTGGTCACGTGCTTGGTGCTGCCATGTTTATGGTCGACATAGCTGGTGTTCGTGTCCTCTATACTGGAGATTATTCTCGGGAAGAAGACCGACATCTTCGTGCTGCTGAACTCCCCCAGTTCTCCCCGGATGTTTGCATCATTGAATCAACTTATGGTGTTCAAAGCCATCAACCGCGGCATATAAGGGAGAAGCGTTTTACTGAAGTCATTCACTCAACAATTTCTCGAGGTGGGCGTGTTCTTATTCCTGCTTTTGCATTGGGCCGTGCTCAAGAACTACTACTGATATTGGATGAGTATTGGGAAAATCATCGGGATCTCCACAATGTTCCCATATATTATGCTTCCCCACTTGCAAAAAGGTGCATGGCAGTGTACCAGACCTACATTAATTCCATGAATGATAGAATCCGGAATCAATTTGCCAGTTCGAATCCCTTTGACTTTAAACACATCTCTCCTTTAAAAAGTCTGGATGAGTTTCGTGATGTAGGACCAGCAGTCGTGATGGCGAGCCCTGGTGGGCTTCAGAGTGGGTTATCGAGGCAGCTGTTTGACAAATGGTGCTCAGACAAGAAAAATGCTTGCGTCTTACCAGGGTATGTTGTTGAAGGGACACCAGCCAAGGCCATTATCAGTGAACCCAAAGAAGTTACACTTGCAAGTGGTTTGTCTGCACCTCTGAACATGGAAGTCCACTATATATCCTTCTCGGCTCACGCAGATTATAATCAAACCAGCACGTTTCTGAAAGAGCTTATGCCTCCCAACATCATATTGGTACACGGTGAAGCAAATGAGATGGGAAGGCTCAAACAGAAGCTCCTCTCGGTCTTTGCTGATGGTAACACTAAAATCATCACTCCAAAGAACTGCCAGTCCGTGGAAATGCACTTCAACTCCCAGAAGATGGCAAAGACGATTGGAAGGTTAGCGGAAAAGACACCTGCAGTAGGTGAAATCCTCAGTGGTTTGCTTGTTAAGAAGGGTTTCACCTATCAGATAATGGCCCCAGATGATCTTCATGTCTTCTCTCAACTCTCCACTGGTAGCGTCATCCAGAGGATCACGATCCCATATTCAGGTGCTTTCGCTGTCTTGAAACACAGGCTTAATCTGATTTACGAAAGTGTTGAGGCCTCGACAGATGAGGAATCAGGAGTCCCGACTCTAAGAGTTCATGACAAGGTGACAGTGAAGCAGGAGACCGAGAATCATGTTTCACTACACTGGGCCGCAGATCCCATCAGTGACATGGTTTCGGACTCAGTTGTGGCTCTTGTACTAAATGCCAGTCGAGAACTTCCCAAGGTCATGGTTGAATCCGAACAGGGAACAAGCGAAGAAGAAGAGAGCAAGAAAGCAGACAAGATCATACACGCTCTTCTCGTTTCTCTGTTTGGTGATGTGAAATACGAGGAAGAGGGCAGGCTGTTGATCAATGTAGATGGGATTACGGCACGTTTGGACAAGCAGAGCGGTGAAGTGGAATGCGAGAACGAAGGCCTTAAGGAGCGAGTTAGGACGGCGTACAGGAGAATCATAAGCGCTGTGAAGCCGATACCGCCTCAAGGATTTTAGGATCTCAATCTCCCTCTTATGAGAATGTGTAGTTGGGATCTCTGCATCATGCAATGCATATTACTCATCATCTGTGTTTATTGTGCTAGTTGATCTACTAAAGAACCTCTACTTTTTGCTTGAATTTTGTTTATCTACTTATATTTTCTTGATTTAAGTTTGTTCTTGTTTGCACATGGATGGCTTTTCCTTTGGTGCTTTCCACTCTTGTGGATAGATGGCCATAGACCTTCTTATCATATATAGATAAAACTTATCTAATCTAATTAATTGTTTATCTTGATGAATTAATGATAGATTGATCAATTTCAAATGTTTTTTATCATCTTATCTTTCAAATATTCAAAAGTCAAAACTACTAACTACAAACAAGCTGATAAGCAAATGTGTAAAGTGTCTCATCTCAAAGAAATCAGTCCACGTATGAACAGGTGCAATACAAGTGCTATTGTAGTCTTGGTTAGGATTAAGGGGGTTTTGGCTAAATTTATTTTAAAACTAAAATTTAATTAAAAGTGATTTTGTTATCAGTCGCATCTCAATCTAATTTATTAATATAAATTCCTATTATAATTGTTTATTCCTCTCAAATAATATAATCAAAAGTTTAAAGAATACGTTGTAGATATGTAAGTAATAATTAATAGATTGATAATTAACTTGTGATTTGATTGCTTTTGTTATATACTCTTTTAAGGCTTAAAATAAAGGATCTAGAAAAATAGGAACGAAATTATGCTGAAGTGTGGACGAATATGATGCTTTGGATCCGTATGGATATATAAAATGAATTAATAATTATAGATAATTAATAATATATACTATATTTTTAAATTTTATTATTTTGTCACTGGCGCAGAGTAGTTTTGGCAAATAAATTTTGCAGTTTTTTTCCCGACGGCCAAAACCTAAAATCTCGAGCCCCAATGGCGAGTGAGACGTCGTCGTCGTCGGCCTCCGCCGTGGCAGCGTCGTCGCTGACGGAGGAGGAGCTGACGCTGAATGTGAAATGGAGCGGGAAGGAATATACTGTCAGAGTGTGCGGCGACGACACGGTGGGAGAACTCAAGCGCCGGATATGCGAGGTTACCAAGGTGCTCCCCAAACGGCAGAAGCTTCTCTACCCTAAAGTTGGCTCCAAACTCGCCGACGACTCTCTGCTCCTCTCTCAGATTCCACTGAAATCGTCTCTCAAGATGACCATGATTGGGTAATATTTCGCGTGATTTTGTCTTTTGTGGTATATATCCAGGAAAATCATGTTATCCTCGAGGTTTCGGTTATTGAATTTTATGTGAGTTTAGCTGAATTCTCTGAGTACTGCTGTATTATGATTCTGTGGTCTCTTAGATTGTTTCTGCGTCTCAGTGTTGCTTTACACTTTTGCCTAATTTGTAGGACTTTTCTGTGCTAATTTTCTGTTGTAATTAGCTTTTTTCACTGGTTTGATTCTTTGCGGAGAGGAAATAGTTTTTTGGTTATGGTTTTTGTTTGAGGAAATCGGTGGCAAGTTATTGGATTGTTTGTCAAATGCAGCTCCGTGGACCGACTTTGATGTTTCTTAATATTTTAGTATTTGTTGCGAGATGGATTTTATTTCATGTTTTATCTCCATTGTCCTTATGTTTTGGCCATGTTAATTTTTTGCTGTTATTCAAGTTGATTCTATAGTAACATTCTGAAATGGTGGATTATCAACATTGAGGGAGATCTTTGACATTTTTAAGTTATTTTGCAGTACAGTTGAAGATGATATAATTGTGGATCCAGCTGAATCCCCGGAGATTCTTGATGATTTTGAAATTGGGCAGGATGAAGTTGTGGACATTAAAGACAAAGAAGCGAACAAGCAGAAACTAAATCGTCGTATTAAGCAGTTCAAAGTCAGTTAAACTGGATCCAATAATACCTTTGGGATTAAACAATAGCAATTCCTCTTTGAATTGGAGTGCTATTATGTCCTTAATTTATTCCTTGGGGTGATCATTGTGCTCTTTGTTTTCATGTTAGATTGATCTTCGAAATCCTTGTCGTCAAGGCAAAAAGCTGCTTGTTCTGGATATAGATTACACGCTCTTTGACCATCGGTCGACTGCAGAGAATCCCTTAGAACTCATGCGCCCTTGTAAGTGTTTATTGTAAATGCTTATATTGCTATGATGCTATCTTTTTGTGTATGTTATTTATTTTTATATTAAATTACACAGATCTGCATGAGTTTCTCGCGGCTGCCTATGCAGAGTACGACATCATGATATGGTCTGCAACCAGGTATTATAATTTTCACCATCATCTATCTGCTTGATTACCCAAGTGCTACAGTCTATCTTTTGTATTACTAATCATAAGCATTGCATATTTACATGTGGATACTGATGTTCTAAAAAGTTGTTTTGGATACAGTAGTAACAGCTTCTATTTCTTTTATATTGCTACTTAAATCAAAAGAATAGAAATCTTCTTCTGATAATCTATTTGCTGATCTTTCCTTGTGCTCAGGAGTCCTCTGTCTTTATATTCTTTCTGTTTTTCAGTTTTCTACATACTTCCATAGTTTGTTTTGATCTCAAAATCATGCCAGCTTCCCATTTTAACTTTACTTCATTACCTCCAAATTTTAGGTGTTGCATGTCTGGTATTTATGAATATCCCTTTCCGTTATAAGGACAACTAGGTTTCACATTAACATATGAGAGTAAAAAAAATACTTGCCAATTTTCAAGGTTTTAAAGCTTAAATTTAAAGAGAATTTGGAATTTTCAAGCGGCAAAGACAAGGCATATTTAGTAAAAGACATTGTTGATAGAATGGATTTACTTCATCTCCATAGTGTTACTGGAATATGCCAAACATAGGGCAGCATAACTTGTTTGCGAATTTTCAAGTTTACAAGTGTTGAAGGACTAGATAGTTTTTATGGAAGACATTGTCGCTAAAATGAATTTTCTTCATTTCTGCAGCATGAAGTGGGTTGAACTAAAGATGGGACAGCTTGGGGTACTAGATCATCCTGATTACAAAATTACTGCTCTTCTCGATCATATGGCCATGATCACTGTTCAGTCAGATACTCGTGGTGTGTTTGATTGCAAACCACTTGGCTTGATTTGGGCACATTTTCCTGAGGTTAGAATTTCGTACTGCCCTTTCTTATGCTATTAAGTTAGTAAATACTGTGCTTATAAATCTGAATGCTCGATGCACACTAAAACTCTGCTCCATAGTTTCCACTGGGATGGGGTAAAAATTTTCTCCCTGCTATCTGCATGAATAAAATATAAATGACCTATTTCAGTTATCTTCCTTGTGCATATTTAAGGGGTAGTTTCCCGATTTTGTAAGAATGGGAAGATTTGATTATGATGCAACTTATTATTGCTGTAGAGGCTGTTTCCTACTTCCAGATCCTACTGAAATTTTCTTAACATGTTTATGTTCGTGGCTTGTTAAACTGATGACATCCTGTCGACATATCTGCAGTACTACAGCTCCAAGAACACCATAATGTTTGACGATCTCCGGAGGAATTTCGTAATGAATCCTCAAAATGGGTTGGCTATAAAACCGTTTAAAAGATGTCATGCCAATCGGGAGAGTGATCAGGAACTGGTAAAGCTCACCAAGTATCTGCTTGCTATTGCGAGGCTTGATGATATTAGCACTCTTGATCACAAGAATTGGGAGTCATTTGCCAATGTGAAGAGGCGCCGGCATGATTAGAATACGTGTGTATGGAACTCCCATGATGCTATTTTATTTTGATAGGGTACCTGATATATGTATTTCTCTATTTATCATGCTGATAATTTGGTCGAGGGTGGGATGATGAGCAGTTCCATTGGGTAACTGTTTCAAAGCCTAGTTGGGTACAGAATTGTTAGAAGATTAACAAAGATTTCAATTAAATGAAAACATATGGATTTCTTTCCCTTCTTGGTGAGGTGATGCCCCTTTACAAATCCTTTGTTTTTTGTGACAAGCCATTGTTGGGTGATTGTGGCTATAAGTATGGAAATATCTTTGTAAGCTATGGGAGATGAAATGGTTAATATTTAAGTTTGATGGTCACACTATTTAGGTGGAATGTTCCTCATTTTATTACATGACATGTAGGCGATGTAATAGCAATTTCGAATTATAAACACAATTTTTGAAAATTGAAACGGAACGAAGAACAATTGTACATTTTGGGATTTTGAAGTCCATTTCCACGGGCTATCGAAGAAAAGACAAATATTAGTAATATTTGATGGGGCTTTTACACTAATACCGTGAACGTGAAAGATTTGGATGAAATATTGGATGTCTGGAATGAATCTAAAGAAACATGATAATTAGGATACAAGGAAAAAATGTTTCTTCTGCATATTGTATGAATATATGTTGATGCATAGCTCACATGTTATTTTTTCTATCCAACATATAATACAAGAGCTATGAATAACTAGAAAGTTCATTTATCTATGCATAAACTGAACTCTAGAATATTTTCAAGGTGGTGGTTCCATTTCACATCTGGTCATGTACTCTCCACCAACCACCATACTATAAACTGCAAGCGATCGAGTCATCTTCCAGCTTCAACAATGGTCATCTAAAAAAGAGCATCCCATATTCCCATTCACTCTTGTTCCATCTTAAGCTGGTCACTAAATAGCAGCATAAAAACAAGTGCCTTCATAGGGTTTTGACTGAAATCCGAAAAGCCATTCCTGTTGCATTTCATCGTTGAAAGCAGATACAAAGGCAGTGTCTTGAAAATCACCACTTGCTAAGACAAAAGTACTGCTGAAATGTTATCCACGAGAACATCAAGAAATAGATTTCTTAGTTGCAGCTCGGTTTCAGGAAGATATCATATCTAACAGGCATCAACACATACACTGTCAAACCTCTGAATCAGCAAGAAAGTTGAAGCCAATTTGCAGGGGCAGCCATGTAACGGTCTTTCTCTTGATAAGAAACTGCGTCGAAAAATGTTTTGGTGACCTTCATTCTCCTTCCTCAGTCAACCTTGCTTTATCAGCTGCAGAAACTCTAGCTATTACCATCATATTGCATCCAAAATTAACCAAGATCAATATCATGAAGCACAAAAAATGAGGGAAAAAGAACAGAGAGGAGATGGAGAGAAAAATCAACCTGTATGTGACTAAGTACCAATATGAGTCATCAAGAGAGAGAATGAGGCCAAAGATCTTACGTTTGAGTCCATCGTGACACAACCTTTAAATTTCTTTGTTAATTGACAAAAAGAAAGAAAGAGAGAGAATTGAGCTATATTACCAATGGCTACACCTGATAAGTACCTCCAGCAATGTCTGATGCTGAACAACCAGTGCCCAACAGAATTTTGTTGTCTCAAGAGCCTGTTCAACTTCCACTTGTATAGCCCCATTCTTTTATTTGCCGAAGGTGAGCCAAGTGCAAAAGATATTGCTTATCTTGAACCAAGCAACTCATCAGAGGTTCTTAAGAGTTAAGACAAAGTAGAAATGCCAGCAAATACAAGTTAGCAGTAATACTTTAGGCTCAGATAGGAATTCCCAGCTACAGTAACATTATATACACAAAACAATGTCGCGAGAGATAGGCGATTGGTAGATGGCACCTTAGGGCTCACTGCCTGATTCAGGCCTAGGAAGGGATAGGCAGAGCTGATTCGAGGAAAAAACAGGAGCAGGTAAGGACCATCCTAATGCCTTTGCAAAGTGGGCGATTTTACAACGGTGATATAGAAAGGTCTCAGGGAAAAGTAGGATCTGCTTGCTAGAAAGTATGGTAAGTATTAAACCAAACAATTCAACAAACTCCACCATATCTCTAGCAATGAGACAGTAGAGGTCAATGTTTATGTTCTTGCAATCATAAAACAAGGGGCCATAGGAAAAAATAAAAGAAAAAAGAAAACAAGAGAACTGATTGTGCTCGATAAACTCAATGGTAACTGATTGATACTGCAAGTCATAAATTCAATTGATGATCCTAAACTTATAGCATTTTTAAAAAATTGGTATATTTCTTTCATGCCAATTTATCATATTCACTAGAAAGTAAAGGCACTCGAAGATTGCACTCCATTGATATATATAAAGAACCACAATAGATGGGTTACAGTTTCTACCTAGATCTACATATTAGGACTCTGTCATTGAGGAACTGAGAAAATCAAGCATCCATTATCCCAGCGTACCCTGATCTCTCTTCCTACATGGAGCCTCTTCTCTCTGATTATTTTTCCCCATTTACCAATCAGATTGTAATAACTTCCACGCCATTTCAACTTCATCACATACAAATCGCCAGTATCATCATCTCGAGCATTGACTCCAACTTGGTGTTCAGTCCTCAACTGCTCTCGAGTTTGGTGAGTCCAATAGAAAAGAATATGATCCTCAACGGCTTTGCCTGGTAACGTAAGGAATGGATGATTTGTATCCACATCCGACAATGTGAGAGTTTTCTTGATTGGCCAATCATCATGTGCAGGTGGTGGGGGAACAATATGTTCCTCTGGAACAGAGAAGTACAAGCAATTATTTGCCCACCGTAGTCTGATTTCTTTTCCAACACCAAGTCCTTTATGTCTGATTATATTAGCCCATTTCCCAAGGAGATGATAATAATTACCTCGCCATTTCAATTTCATCCCATGAGCCTCACCTGTATCATAATCTCGACCATTTATAGATACTTGTTCATCCTTCCTCAATCTTTCCCTTTCTTGTGGTACCCAGTGCACAAGAATATGCTCTTCAACAGATTTACGAGGCAATGGAAGAAAAGGATGATGAGGGTCAACATCGGATGATGTGAGTACCTTTCTAATTGGCCAGTGGTCCTGCGCTAGAGGAGCTGCAACCATTCTGATTGGTGGTACTGCAACAATTTGCTGTTGTGGAACTGAGTAATGTAAGCAGCCACTGAACCAGCGCAGCTTAATTTCCTGCCCAACTTCAAGCCCCTTTCCACGAACAACTTTTCCCCATTTTCCAATTAGATTATAATAGCTCCCACGCCACTTTAATTTCATCACAGACATTTCACCAGTATCATCATCCTGAGCATTAAAACCCACTTGACCTTCAGCTCTCAGATGTTCCTGCTGTTGAGGTGTCATGTACACCAAAATATGGGATTCAACTTGTTGTCTGGACAATGTCAGGAAAGGATGAGTGGTATCAACATCAGAGAATGTTAGTGCTTTCTTGATAGGCCACTGATCATGAACTTGAGGTACAGCATTGTAGTATGCCGTCCTCTTCATATCTAGAAACCAAACAAAACGAAAATATGAGATGTCATTTTCCTAAGCAGTTTAAACTTCATTAATAAGCCAGATATCCATATAGGTTTAACAGATCAATTTTAAGATGGATATCAACCATCATCAGCCACAACTTTTCTATCGCCCATCACATTATTGGGCCTTCGATTTGGAAAGCATGAAACATAACAGAAGTAAAATTTCTAGCAGAGTGTGCAGAAAACACATTTACTTCAGAACTACAAACCTTTCTACTTCAGTCTTTTTTTTTTTTTTAATCAAATCCTTAAACCACATGGTCTCCAAGACTAAAAATACCAATATTATCAAACTAAAAAGCATAAGCAAGATATCTTGCATTTACTTTATAAATCGATAATTTGACTACGGGAACAATCAAGCACAAAAAAGAAAATAGATAAATGATTTGGCCATATCCACCTGAACATGCACAGTGAAAGACATGAACGATGAAACTCTCAATAATTCTTTCCCATCAAATTAAATAAATTCAATGGAGTAGCCAACAGGAAAAGCAAAATGATCAAGTGAACAAATCACATCCCAAAACACACAAAAAAATCGCAAAAGCAAACCAGCAAACAGACTAAAAATTCCATTGATGTCATATTAAATACTATAGATTAAATCGGAACGAGGAGATCTCATACCCTCGCGTGAAGAGCTGAAATCCTCCAGTTCGCGATTGGGACGGGGGAACCCTAGATCCCAGCGAGGTGAGAATCGGATGAATCAATCGAAGATGCCGCCAGCAGCGGTGAGGCGGTGAAGTCTGCAGAATTGAGAGGAGTAAATGCGCAATTAAATGGAGGAGCTCACGAGGTTGTGCAAGAGCAACGCATTCTCCGTGAGTAAATCGGCGGCGGCGGCGGTGGCGGAAGGTGTGGCAATGTGTGGAATTGGGGGTGAGGTGATGATTTTCGTGAATAAAGAAGCTTGAGAAATTGTGTGTGGGAAATGGGGAGCAATAGTGTGAATTTGAGGTGGATGAGAAATTGTGTGTGTGTGTGTGTGTGATTGTTGTGAAATTTTCAGTGAATTGGTTGATTCATGTTAGCTCGGTTTCAGATTTGGGATGAAGGTAGATAGATACATTATACATACAACATATCCATTTCCATTTGCGTCGAAGTCAAATCATAAGTCGTTACCTTCTTCTACCTGTGGCAATTAATGTTTTACACCTGATCGATTTTTATTGAGTTAAGTGTTTCAAAATTTGTATATATTTTTTATTTTATTTAACGGCGATGATTTTATTTTTTTTGACAATATTTAATGGTTGTGATATTTGCTTCAAAATACTTAAATTTTACTGTTCTTGGTTTTTTGACACAATACTATCCTCGTATTTTTATAAGTGTTCCATTTTATCAATGTGAAGATAGAGTAATTTTTTAATATTACTTGTAAACTCTCAAAAATCTCAAATCAAAATTGGGACAGACACGTCGATAACTATGTAGAAAATCAAGATTGTCGCTTGGATTTGGGGTTAAGTGTGAAAACGCAATAAAAGGTGAAATTTTTTCCAGACAAATATTTTCAAAATCAATATGAATAAAAGAAGTAGAGTTACTGTATTTTGGGTCAAATTTATAATTTATTTGCAAAACTAAAAAGGGTCTAAGGAACTCATTCCAATATGGCTTTTCTTTTAAAAAAAGAACGTAAAGGAAATACTTATAATATAACACTATAAAAACTGGAAGCCACGTGATTTAAAGAAAAGAAAGATTAATACAACGTCCTCTTATACAAACTTGTCATTATTTATTTGTCAGTTCATTTAACATGTTACATGGTGAGTGGTTACCTAATTTTCTCACAAAATATTCAAACTATAATAGAGGATATAAAAGTTCATTTGAACCCTTAAATTTATTCTAAATGATTAGTATTCAATAATGTTGGGATTTGCAAGCAAAGTGCGAATATGCAATTGTCAGAAAAATTGATTACCATTTTATTTTCGATTTATCCCATCACAGTAGTATTAATCTTGATAGCAATTTTTTTATCCTTTGATAAGTTCTAAACAAATTGAAAGCTCGAGTATTAGGAGATAAACTGTAGAAGTTGTGACAAGAATAAATTACCTATAGTATGTATATTTAAAAGAGTAAAACATAGGCGGTGAAGTACAAATATTGATAAGACTCTTTCCGTTCAACCGGTGATAGATAGTTTAAATCACTTAGAGAATTAATGTATGAATATATTTTTTTTTCTTTAAATATATTTTTTAATTCCCAAACTATCGGTCATAATCACTCTTTTATATTTCATGATGGCCAATGAATCACAAGTTTATTTGAAAACTTTAGCATGTGAAATTAACGATGCCAATAATTCATAAATCAAATCATAAATTTTTTGTAGTCTCTAGCATATTCTTATAGCAACTATAAAAAGTAAACTATATTTTTACTAAACTATATTTTTATCATCGGTGAAAGTTTACAAATTAAGTCATGAGATTAAGGTTGCGTCCTCTCTATTTGAAAAATCTATTATAGGAAAATAATTGAAAGTAATGCTCATTTTTTAAATTTTTTCTTCTTTTTTGCTTTCTTGTCCATAAAAAGAATTTAACATCTTATTTTTCCTCCTTTTCATTTCAACGGAGGGAAAATATTATGCACACTAACATCTCATGATAATGTTATGCCTAGTTGTAGTGAAAACAATGAAGAAGAAAATATAAATTTTATATATATAATAAAGAGGCAAAAAAAGGGAAAATTCAAAAAGTGGATGGTTTTTATCTTATTTTCTACAATAATTTTGCAACTAAAAATAAAATAACGTAGCCTAAATATTAAAGAACTAATATTTGAATATTTCACGTATAATAGCGCCAGATTAGTTTTGTTTGAGTAACGGGTAGAAAGAAGAAAAATAATTGAACTAATAAATTTAAATCTGAGGAAATTCAACTCTTCATACTATAACTGAAAAAACAATAAACTAACACAGCTCCGACAATCTCCACTTCTTCCACTGTGAGACATTTCCAATTGAGGCATCTCTCTCTCTCACACACAAACACTCACTGAGAGAGAGAGAAGAGGAAGAAGAAGAAGGCATGCAGGAGGAGGGCAACAATGGGGCGCAATCAAGCCCTGCGAAGCCGGAGATACCACCTTTGAGCAAGAAATTCAAAGCGACCTCTTCTGATTCCGACGATTCCCAAACTCCGCGCTTCCCCGGCCCCCTCTTCCGCCGCATCTCCCCAATTCCTTCTTCCAGCTCCTCCTCCGTCGCCGCCTCCACCACCACCGACGCCGCCGCCGCCTCCACCAGCAGCGGCGGCGACGCCTTCAGCTTCAATTTCTCGGATCGCGATTACGTCTTCCCCTCGAATCTCGGGGGCTATTCCACGCGCAGGAACGTCTCCGTCAAATCAACTTCCTCCTTCCCCAAATCGCAGCAGCGGGCGCCTCAATTGCCCGCACGCAGCGCCTCTCTGCCGCATAATTTGACCTCGCCGCCAGCTAAGTCGAAGCTTCGAGGTGATAATAAGGATTTGAAGGCGCTCTCGCTTCAGGCGTCGCTGCCTTCCTCCTTGGGGCTGATTCCTGCTCCGGCGGCCGCATCTGTTTCCGGCCATCGCGATGCGGCGTTTCAGAAGAGTTCATCGTTCAGGAATTCGTGGAAGCTGTATTTGGTAAGTTTCCTCTCTCCTTAATTTCTTCCTCCATTTTTAATTCCAGTGCAGTTGCATTATTGATTTGCATTTCAATTTAAGGAATCCAAAAGTTTCAATCATTAATCGGAATTGAAGGAAATTGTATGTGTCATGAACTTTACAAGTATCACTGTATCAGTTCTAGTTCGAAATAGTAATATAGCACTTTATATAGAGAGAATTGCATTTTGCCTGCCAAAGTTAGTATTTTTTGGATTTTGTCATCTAGAATTTTGTCATGTTGCACTATACTGAAGTATTATTTTTGCCATGGTTGAATAATGCTCACGAACAAATTAATGAGAGGCTTCGACACGAGTAATGTCAGATGATATATTAAGTTTCTAAGTCTTTCTATACTCTCATATTCATGATTTCCTTTAAACAATGAATTAAGTATTTTAAAAAGATATGTATTTACTAAAAAGTACTGTATTATTTTCTTATAACAAATAAGGTGTAATTAGATGATCAATACTTATTACTAATAAAAATAAAAATGTAAGTTATACCAAATTAATAATTTTATATTTTAAAGCTAGCTCACTCAACGAGCTTGCTCATGGACTAACAAGCCGAGTAATGTCAAACTAAAACTTACCTAATTTATGTTACCAAGCTTGAATAAGCTCATGTCCAAGTAACTAGACTCATTACCAATACTATATGACAAAGGCGGAGTCCTTGTGTGTGTTGGCCTAGTGGTAGGAGGTTAATGCCCGAGGCCAAAGGTCTCAGGTTCGAGTCCTTCGTGACGTGGCCTTTAAATTTCTGCATTAATTTATCCAAAGAAAAAAGGTGGAGCCAGGTCCCCGAGGGTAGGGGGCGCAAAACTTTTGCCCCCACTATTTTAAAATTTTTGGTGAAGCAAAATTTAGGTATACTTGTAATTTTATAAATAATTAGGGGTATTGAGGGGCAACCTCAACAAATGGGGCAGTATCCATTCCCAACCACTCATACATGGGCCTAGTACAATCCAATACTAGACTAGCCCATCAAGACCCCAACTCAATCAAATAAGATAGATATTAATAAAGTAACTCCAACAGTTCTACTATTTCTCATCCATGCTCCTCAGATGATTCATATATATCAACCTCACTCATATGAATTAAAAAACAATTGCAATATTTAACACCTTGATTCACATAAAAATGTGTCTTTACCTATTTGTTCTCATAAAATTTAATATGACAAAACCTCTTGTTTATATCTTATTCAAGTATACTTAAGAGTTATATTTTTATCAACCTAACAAATGTAAGGGGATGAAAAGGATGGCAGAATTTAGTCTCTTGTGTCTTCTCTTTCTGTTTTTGGTTGTCTTTTGTGTCAAGGATTTTGAGGCTTTTATTACATTGATGAGCTTGGCTCTGATATATGTATGGTTTCACCCGCAGCTCAAGTTTTTCTGTTTTACATCTGCTACTTATGTGATTTTCTTGAGGAATGAAGTCTCAAGGCTAAAGGTATGTTATAAGTTCCAAGTTAAATCCCTGCATATACTTCTGTACCATGTAAAACTATAAAACTACAATGTTTTCTCCATTTATCTTTGCCTTCTTTCTGAACAGCTACCAAAGTAATGCCCCTTGATCTTTATGTTAATCGGATGTCAGTATACGTAAACTGAAAAAGAACTTACATCAAATTTACCCTGTAAAAATTTGTGTTTATCTTCTTATGAGATATGTTCATATTATTGCAGGAAGACTACACCAACCTTCAAAGATTTTGTAGTAATGAATTTCCTGGTCACAGCAAACACATAAAAGTTTCAGAATTAGAACATGGAAGTTCATTTTTGTCTTTAGGGAATAGTGATCCTAGAGCTATAGCTCTGTACACAGTTATTGTAACCCTCGTAACACCATTTGTGTTGTATGAATATCTTGATTATCTACCACGAATCAGAAGTCTTTCAAAGTGGACAAAGGATTGCAAAGAGGAGGTTCCTCTGAAGAAAAGAATTGCCTATATGGTTGATGTGTGTTTTTCAGTTTATCCTTATGCAAAGCTGCTTGCACTACTCTTTGCTACTCTGTTTCTCATTGGATTTGGAGGCTTGGCATTATATGCTGTAAGTGACAGCAGCTTTGCTGAAGCTCTTTGGCTTTCTTGGACATTTGTGGCAGATTCAGGAAATCATGCTGATAGGGTTGGTATCGGGCCCAGGATTGTTTCGGTTTCTATTAGTTCTGGAGGCATGCTTATATTTGCCATGATGCTGGGGCTTGTTTCTGATGCTATTTCAGAGAAGGTGGATTCATTGCGCAAGGGAAAGAGCGAGGTCATTGAAAGTAACCATATTCTCATTCTCGGATGGAGTGACAAGTTGGTAATGCTTTCAAGTTAGTCCTGTGGTTGACTTTTAATTTACAATACATGATTTTCTAACTGTTTCCATTGTGCGTTATGTTGATCTATTAATTGTTATTCCAAAATGTGACCTTTATTTGTTTCTTTGGACCGCCCTGTTGTTTGCAAGTAATCACAGAGAACTTGCAAGTATAGACTGGTTTAGCCATCGATTAAACCATGTTGCTTCTGCAATGCATACCTGCTCAAATTCCTTTACATATATTAGATCTTCGCATATGTGGATTGTGCCATATCATATCAACCAACTGTAGTTTCATGAAGCTTGATTTCAGGAACTGGGACTTTTGAATTTTTATACTTCGTAAAAGCTTGTAATTTACTCCTGACTACCACTGAAATTCTATGCTATTAATATATATATACCTTCACCTTAAGATTTTTTTCATCTGAAAGTTAATAAACAATCCTTCACTGCAGGGTTCACTTTTAAAGCAGCTGGCGATTGCAAACAAAAGCATCGGTGGTGGTGTTATTGTTGTACTTGCAGAAAGAGACAAGGAGGAAATGGAGATGGATATAGCAAAACTTGAATTTGACTTGATGGGGACATCAATTATCTGCAGAAGTGGTAGCCCACTTATTCTTGCTGACTTAAAAAAGGTATTTCAGCGCTACCAGTTCCTGGGCTGATGGCAGCATTTATCTGCTCTTGTTTATTTCTTCCTGATTCTTTTCTTTTTCCACCTTAGAATATATCATGAACATTATGTTTTTCTTAGTGTGGAATTCTATTCATGATCCCTTCCCTCTTAATTAAGTTCTATAGTAATTTTTCATGTTCTTTTCATGCAGGTCTCAGTCTCCAAAGCACGTGCAATCATTGTATTGGCATCTGATGAGAACGCTGATCAGGTTATTAATTTTAGTCCAAAAGCCTCGCACTACAGTTCATGTTTTACAAATGTTTGATGCTTATTATTGGAACAGAGCGATGCACGGGCTCTGAGGGTTGTGCTTAGTTTGACTGGAGTAAAGGAGGGCTTGAGGGGTCATGTTGTTGTAGAAATGAGTGATCTCGACAATGAGCCCTTGGTGAAGCTTGTTGGAGGTGAACTCATCGAAACAGTTGTTGCACATGATGTCATTGGAAGGTTGATGATACAGTGTGCTCTTCAGCCTGGCCTTGCACAGGTCGGTGTCAGATCCCGTAACTTGTCTTTAGCCTCTTTTGTATGTATACTTGCATAATTTTGATCGATGAATAGAGAAATATATTCACGGACATTTGTTTCGACATAATTTATACATGGTACCATAGCCATAAAATTTAAGGTTGCTGAAAATTCCAAATTCGAACAGAATTAGGATTTGGGTTCATTAGAAATTGAGGTCAGGGTTTTAGGCAAAATGGGGGAAGCTGCCCATTTCCTGTCCAGTCAACGGTACACCTAGCCAGGGAGGTGCACCGTCGGATGAGCAACCTTCGGCTAATACCTGGCTGTCGGAATCCTTGTGTGTTTCTTTGGTTCCAACTTTTGCTTTATTTTCCATGAACAATAAATTGAAATGCTGATATTTGTAGTTTTGGCATGACAGAAATGTCAACAGCCGTTTCTGTATCTTTTTTTCGGATGTAACTGAATGTTGTCTGACTTCGCAGATATGGGAAGACATTTTAGGGTTCGAAAATGCAGAATTCTATATAAAACGATGGCCTGAACTAGATGGCTGTTGTTATGAAGATGTTATGATTTCTTTCCCCGATGCAATTCCTTGTGGAGTAAAGGTTCATGCAGATGGTGGAAAAATTAAAATAAATCCAGATGATAGATATGTTCTTCGAGATGGTGATGAAATCCTTGTCATAGCTGAGGATGACGATACATATGCTCCCGGTCCCATACCGAAGGTCGTCCTATCATCTGAATTGCTATCAGGCCTGTTTGCCTCTTCAATGTGCAAAATCTCATATATGAACTGTATCCTCTGCAGATCCGGAGAGGTGTATCCCCTAGAATGACTGATCCTCCAAAATTTCCAGAGAAGATTCTTTTTTGTGGTTGGCGGCGTGACATTGATGATATGATTATGGTATGTCTTCCTACTTCCTGCATCTTTTGATAATTTTCATGTATCTTGTGAATTTCATTCATAACTTTTGTATTCTTAGTTCTGTTCACCATCTTAGGTAAGTCATAAGTTTAAGTGGGTTTAAAATCAAATATGTTACTACTGGAGCAAGGGTTTCTGATGAAAAGAAATTACTTTGCTCATGATGTGGCACTCTTACGGTTCGGGAGGAATTGATCCCTTGACCTCCCCTCTGATCAAGTTAGCCCACTATAAAGTCTCCTAACTCTGATTATTCTTACGGTTCTCATTCAGCCACTATTAACTAAATCAGAATTGATTCTTGAAGACCGAAATTTTTGACCCGTGACATGCTGATGATATTCCTAAAGTCCATCATTACCACTTTGTCGCACCATGACATGCTTCTACTCTTTACAAGCATGCTCGAAATTGTAGGATTGGTGAGTAATTCATGCTAATTCAAATTGACCTAAGGCAGTGACACAATTCACCATTCGAACTCCTATATTAAGGAGGCTACTCAACACTTGATGAAGTCCAATACAGTATGCTGTTTGAATTAGTGCTTCCTTACATATCTACAAATCATGACTGAGATGTGCACGCTCTTACTTTTATTCAACATAGTGCATATACTTAGCTTAGAATATTTACAAAGCTTATAAATAATTTCAGCATGTTTCTTACTTGTGTAATTTTTTTGTAAAATTTGTTCTCTCACGATCCTATTTGTAGGTTCTAGAGGCACTTTTGTCTCAGGGATCAGAATTATGGATGTTCAATGAGGTTCCTGAAAAGGACAGGGAGAAAAAGTTGACAGAGGGTGGTCTGGATATATCTAGTTTGGTAAACTTAAAACTAGTTCACCGTGAAGGGAATGCTGTCATACGTCGCCATCTGGAGAGTTTGCCATTAGAGACATTTGATTCTGTAAGTATGATCTTGCTACTCTTATATGCCTCAACACCCCATTTGTTCACCATCCTTAGATAATGACTTAATGATTCCAGATTTTGACGGTCAAATCGCAGGGATATTGTTTGTGTATGGTGTATATGAAGAGTATAATTTTGCATAATCTAAACTAAAATATTAAAAGCAGTGGAGATCAATAGGTTACTATGTTCTGCATTAATATTTATTGGATTACGATAGTTCATTAGAATACAAGAATATGAAGGGTGTGATGCAAATTGTGCAATTTCGAGCACAACTTTCATAGTGCTTCATTTGTCTAATTACAAAGATTGATATATAATAATGTTCTACTCCGTGACAACATTGAACTCACATATGTATTACTCCAAAACTATGTTTGGGTGAATGAGAAATATATGTTCAGTAGCCACCGACTCTTACAATTTTGGCAGTTATTGTCTGCTAATAAAATATTGAGTGAACATTCCACACCTGATCTTAAGGGTCCTTTGGGGTCAGTTTCGTATTGGATTGACTCTAAGTTAATAGAGACTTGCTATGCAGAAAGAAATTCCCGCTGAAACCTCCGACTTCTCGTATTTCTTTTCCAATCCAAGTACTTTTGTGGTGTTACATATCTTGTTTATTGATATGAACACCCTAGAATCTATCAATCTCCATATTTAATATACTAACTAACCCTACAAGTGACTATCCAATATTTTTCTTGGTTCCAATGCCAAGGCCTTCACTAACTCTAAGAAAACAGATTTTGATTCTTGCAGATGAATCAGTGGAAGACTCCATTGTTCACTCCGATTCACGATCTCTGGCTACTCTTCTCCTCATCAGAGATATACAGGTAATTCCTAGTTTTGCTTTTGCCTAGAGCGTGCACATGATCGTTTTATAAGATAGATCTCTTTGCAACCCCCATTTTGGTTTCATATGTTTCTTGTGTCATTGGCATTAGTTTTGTCTTAATATTAGTAAACGTAGGCTTTAAATTCTATAGATGTTGAAAATTGCTCGTGTGCTGTTGCAGTCAAAGCGGCTACCTTCTAAAGACACTAAGTCATCATCTCCTTTGAGCCATTCTGGATTTTCCCAAAGTTCGTGGATTCGTGAAATGCAGCAAGCTTCAGATAAGTCTATAATTATAAGCGAGATATTGGATTCGAGAACCAGAAATCTTGTGTCTGTAACGAGGATCAGTGATTATGTACTATCAAATGAGCTGGTGAGCATGGCACTTGCCATGGTGGCAGAAGACAAACAAATCAATCGTGTTCTAGAAGAACTTTTTGCAGAAGAGGTACTCTTCAACATTAATCTGGCACTCCTTTATCCTTATCTTTCCTTATTTCTCTGTATGATGTGCAGGGAAATGAGATGTGCATAAAGCCTGCAGAATTCTATCTCTACGACCAGGAAGAACTATGTTTCTTTGAAATAATGATTAGGGGCCGTCAGAGACAGGAAATTGTGATTGGATATCGAATTGCAACAGAGGAGCAAGCAGTAATCAACCCTGCAGATAAGTCAACACCATGTAAATGGTCTATCGATGATGTGTTTGTAGTCATTTCCAAAGGGGGGTGACAGCTACAAAGCACTTGAACATATCTCACAAATGTCATGATCCCTCCTTAATTCACCAATCAATTTACATCGAAGATAGTGCAGAAAATAGATAATGGTGGATATGATATCCTCTGAAGAGAAACTCCAGTTTACGCTACGAAACTAAAGTTGGAGATGGTGCTAACTACAAGGAGCAAAGATGCTTTTGTAGGTATTTATTCCCAAGCATATGCTGGGTTAGGTCTAATGATCAGTGATGATGTATAGGCTTTACCTCTTTGTTCCTCTCTCTAAGAGAAACTTATTAAGTTTGTCGCTTCCTTCCGTGATCAATGTTTTTCTCCTTCTGTAAGTTACGGGTTAGGCTGCAGGTGGTCTTCATTCCAATTTGGGAAGCAACGAGCCTTTGAAATAGAACTGGTTGAGAAGCGTTCTGAATTGCTGCAAGTATACAGTTACTTTTGCCTCGATGTCGTACAGTGTTGGCTAGCTCTGATTGGTTGAGAGTCGACTGGTAGTTGGTTCGTCTGCGTATATTCTTCCCTAACTCAACCTTTGTCCAAACTACAAAATAATTTGAGCTAACGAATTTGGCCTGAACTTCAGTTGGTCTAAATATGGTTCAGGTTTCTTGCTTCAAGTCAATAGGGTTGGTCTCTTTAGTTTTGCACTTCCATTGTCTTTTCTTGAACTGACTGGGAATTGAACCTAAAAGACTTTAAAACTGAATTGCTCCTTAATAGTTGAGCAACCCTGAGACTGAAAAATTGCACGACCTTGGATAAATATTTAAAAGGGATTTTCGGATCTAAATCAGAACTCTTTCAATTAAAAACTTGTCACAAACAAGTAGATAACACCTCTGTACATTCAATCCTCTCCAAATTATAATATCTCAATATGATATAGAACCTTCATGACATCTCATGGCAAGTCTCGTTCAATTCATGAGATCCATTTAAAGCCTCGATTCAATTTAACCTTAATTTATATGCTCCTCTATGTCATCGAACTAGACAAATTTTGTGCTAAGTACAAAATTCATTCTTCAGTAAATTGTTATCTTTTAACAATATATACTTCATTGTTCTGCATAAGTTATTTCGATACAAAATTATATTTTAACATTTGAATTGGATGAGTATTACAACCATCATGCAAAAATTTCCAACAGAATAAAAATCATTCGACATCACATATTACAAGAGGAAGAGGTAGTTCAAAAACTCGGGGCCCACATCGTGAATGTTGAAAAGATTCCATCATCAAAATCTGGTGTAAATTTTTAACAGCCTAACAATGGGCAGATTCTGTAGATAGAGAAAATATGAATCGAACTATGCTTTTAACTACATTTGAGCATGAAAAGAGTAGAGAAGAATGGACCTCTTGCATGTCATCTTATAACAATCCGGAATTTACAGCAGGCGGGCAATCACTCAGTCACTTTATCTTCTTCGAGGAACAAGTGAATTATAGAAGTCATGAGTTCAATATTGGTTATGCCAGAGCTCTGCAAAGCCAGAAAAGGATAATGGCAAATCCTAGTCAGCATAATGATATTTGATTGCTGTCGTAAGTCAATTCACAAATTAAAGCCTATGGTCCAAAGATTTCAGACTCATGCAGATAATTGAAATACAACCAAACCACATCGATATTGATTTCTTAATAGAATGGAGGTAGAAGCAGAAAAAAGGGTGCTCAAACAACTTCTCTAGTAGAGTTTTCCCTTTACCACGGCAAATAAAATCTTTACACTAAAGCATCCATAGATCTTGGAATCTAGAGCTTTCCCAAATCTAGGTCGTAGTAGCCTGCTTTTTGTTCCTCTCCAGCCAGTTTCAAGTGGTAGCTAGAAAGATTCTGTGAGTGAGCCTAAATACAAAGGTACCCGATGACTCTCAACACTTTTAAGTAGCCCTGAAGCACTACAAACATGCTTTAGGTTTCTATAATTTACTCCCATATATCCCTTTGATTAGTGCATTTGTAAGGTTTGGCCAGTCATGGTTTTTTGGGATAATGCTAACCTAATCTTGAAGATTTAGCTCTTTTTACTTTTTTGTATGTGATCAACTTGTCTGAAATTTGGAACCAAATTTAAGAGTGAACAAAACAAGTATACTCATAGCTGGTAAATGGCAAATGATCTTTGCAGATGTTCTATTTAAAATCAGAAATATTCTTAAAGCACGCATCTTAGTTATACAAGTAGCTTCTAAGGTATGTTCGCAATATCTGGTGGCAGCTCTGACAGAAACATCTCAAGTTTACCAACTGTTAATTCTTTTGCAATTTCTTCCTTGAGGAATCTTTCATGCACAAACATTTTCAACAAAGTGACTGTCTGCAACCCTTATTCTATGGTTTTTCTAAGAACAGTTTGATCATTTGCACAGTACTGTTTAAGTGCAATAATTTTAAAGATAAAATAAAGAATAAATCATTTAACATCTCATTCACCATCGATTATTACTATTTAAGACATACAAGCATATGCAAAAGAGGAGATGTGTTTGTTCAGCTCCTGCTTTAAAAGGTCACATTTTTAAAACACCAATGTTGATATCATACCTGTGGCTTGCTAATAAGCTCCTTTAGAATAGAATGAAGTGTACATCGAAGTTCCTTAAAGAGGACAGCAGTTTGTGCTGGTGCTGCCATTTTTAGCCAATTATCAATAATGATTGATCCAGTCTGAAATTCAAGAGAAAGAACCATTACAAACTTACACAAGAAATAGATTATGCAAAAATTACAAATTTGTCAAGGTTTGAGAGAATTACTTGATGTTGAACATTTATTGATCCACCAAACAACAAAATAGAGTAGGGCGAAACGATAGTTGTGTCTCGAAGGAACACTTTAGTTGTCTCAACCTGCAATTGTACAGACAAGAACTCAAGACAATGATGTCACAAGTATGAGAAGACAGAGTTAAAGATTAAAGTTAAAAGAACAAGCAAAAAGGTAAACAACTATGCAAACCAGCCAAAGTATATGCAGAATAGAACATTCTGCTCCAGATCACCTTGGCCATTTGCACTAAGTATCTAATTTAATTTTGGCATAAACATGTAACCCTGAAGTACAGAGAACAGCAATCTTGTGGAAGACTAGTAATATAAATTCAGCATGTTATTTTTAGTATTAAATTTTCATATAAGATTACTCTAAAAAATTTCAAGTTTTCTTATAATTGCACACCTTATTTCATTCTTGAATAGTTGAATGACTATGTTGATTTTGTGAACCAAAAGTTGTTAAAAAAAGGGGCAAAGCATCTTGTGACGCGGACTCTTTAGACAAACATCCTCATGATGGACTCAAATGATAGAATAATTATTTCGCCTATTCCCCAGGTTTGTTATGAGTGGTGGCAATCAATAATCTCCTTAGTAGTGGGTCCAATAATGTATGATAATTTACAAGAAGTGCTCTTACCTTTTCCAGAAAGACCAGAAAGGGATACTGAAATTGTTTTTGGCTACTGTTAATAGAAGAAGGATGTATACGAACTTCTCTTTTTCCATCATACCATACAGATCGATTACCGGTGTCGCTTACTTCAATGGTGGCAACATTAGGATAAAGGCCTGCACATAGTACTGCCTGCACGTGTATATAGAGGATAAGTAACTAGAGGAAAAAGCATTACTAAAAAGTCGTACGTCAAACATAGGAACGCAGACCCACAGATAGAGACACATGCTTCCCAACAACTCAGACTGATGAATAAGGAGAATATACTAGTGTCGGTAGCAACTAGCAAGGCATTATACCGGAGTAGATTAGAATCAGAATAATTTCAAGTTTGTGTCCAAGCAAAATTAGTCCATACTAATAAAATTACTCTAATTAATCCTATTTCTCACTTATGCATGGCTGATGTGTATCATGTTATCATTGGATTAGGTTTCTATCATACTAAGCTTACCATCTTTGTCTAGCTTTGACTTCAAGTTCCCTTCTTTATCATGAAATTTCCATATTTTTGAAATTTTAAAGGGTCGGATCGTAGTCTCTTACTACAAAACTGGCTTCATGTACAACAGCTTCAACTATGAGGATCCACCAATCAACATGTGATGTGTGAATAATAAAAATTGTCTTCCATAGTCAATAGCTAGATATGGATTTCTCACTCCTTGAGCTCTTCGCGGACCTTAATGGACACATTAAGATATGCAAAAAAACACCTATCTCTTGCCCAACAGTAGTCCATCAACATCACCCTTGACAATGACGCCCAGCCGGCACTTGCTAAGCCGCCGCAGGTTTCACACCGGTTCTTGGTCAAATCACCATTTGCAACCACTGCTCTTGGGGCTAAACACAGATTCTCATCAACCTAGTTGTGCCGCTACTACTGAATTCAGTCTAGAGAGGATCCTAATGTGTCCATAAGCAAGTGGAGGGAGGGCCGGAGATCGGTGTTCTTAGCATATCCTAATGTGTCCATTCAGGGTCACTGGTGACGAGGGGTTGGCGAAGGGCTGCAGGTACAAGGGTTTTCCTTTTTATAGTTTTTTCTTCAATTGTTTCTAAAATTGTTTTATGAATTATTTTTTCAATTTATTTTTATTTTCCTTGTCTGGATAAGCCATGTGAAACAATGCCGTTCAGGCCAGCAAGCATGACTCCCATGACTACAGTTGCAAACTAAATTTCCCGGCATTGAAAATTGCCATTGTAATAAAATTAAAAGGGTTTTGTATTTATCAGATATGAAATCGTCAAAATGGATTTATGAGGACAATGTAAATGATATTATTGCACTAAAAACTTAAATAGTATACATGGCCAGTAAAGTCTTAAGTAATAAATGGGTTTTTCAAGAATTCATAGAGAGGGGAAAATAAACTAGATTAAGCAATGCAAGAATAAGAGAAGCATCACACACAACATTCATTATTCTAAGAAGATATGAGAGTCAGCTGCACCTTTACAATATATGCACATGAGATGCTAAACTGATGAGGATGAGATGATCTTACCCTAACTAGTGTGAGTTGATGTGAGTACTGATTGAAGGGTTGGGACAAATCTGAAAGCCAATTATCAAGCTTTTCTTTCTTTTTCCAGCCAACCTGCTTCAAAAACTTCTGCTTAGAAAATGTCCAATTAACAGAACGAAAAATGTGAAGTTAATATGGAATGCATCAGGTTTTAAAGACTCACATATAATACAATGAAAATCTTTCCAAAACTCGTAAAAGCAATCTAAATGCATATTATGTTGATATAAAGATATGGAAGTTGACTACCTATTAATTTTGCTCCTAGTTCGGTCAGACCACTAATAGAAAGAATAGGGTTTTTCTATGAAGACCTTTAGAACTCCTAACAGAACTTTTCATATGTAGCTAGAAAAATCAGAACACTCACCAACCAACAAGGTTAGCTTGAAGGAGAAAATTACTGAAACTCTGCTATGATCAATGTGGTCTGCATTCTCAGTTAATTCTCACTGTGTATAAAGTCACAAGAGGGAATACGAAAAAACAATATACCCTCTTGTTTTGTACTTCTAGTTCTTAGAGCACCTTGTCTGGCATATCTGAAGATCAATTTTGCCCTAAGTGTCCAACTCTTATTTAACATTAAGCTTACATAATGAAGATGATACCACAGAGAAAATTACCTTTACAACGTGTTGTACATATATTCTAAATACTTTGTTTTGGGAAGCTATTCTGTCTATCTACAATAACTTATATAATACAGATCAGTTAAATACAACAATCATGAAGAAAGCCTATATCTAATACAGAAGGAAGATGCATCCACAAATTCAGAAACTGGTAGCTCTGATCATAAAGATTTTGCTAAAAGGTAGGCATACCTGTGGAATGTTTATAAGCCCAATGTCATTAAGCAAAGTACCGAATTGTATTCTCATGTCCCTAGCATAAGATAACAAGTACAATCATTTACAATGTATTTAAAACTTTTAATCTTAATTTACTTCCATTTATAGAAAGAAAAAGGTTGTCATGAGTGGCACTTGAAATCAGCAAGACTTGAATGACATGATTCCAATAATAAATCTCAACTACACTACGGTCCTTACCAGATGAAATCAACAGGCAAAGATGGGATAGACACTATACCTTATCATGTACATGACAGAGCTACTTATGAAATGGGACGCACAAAATTTTTGGGCAGCTCTAACTCCATGCTGCAACAACAGAAGGACTTATTATTGTAAAAGAGCATATAATTTCTATGTAGCAGTCAACAAATTGAAAATATTATAGTTTATAACCATCTATATCCTCCGAAAAGTTCATTTTACTATTTTGCAGATCATGTCTTAATTATAATTGTACAGAAGAACCCATCCTGTAATACCTTATTTTCTCATCACTAATCTATCAACAAAGATCTTATACTGAAATTAATTCAGGTTAAAAAGCGAGTCCTTTATAAACCTTGACGAGGCCGGACAACATAACTATTGTTTCACATATCCGGTAGCTATAAAATTTGGCTCGAGGAATGGCAAAACAACAAGAGGAGAAACACGGGGTGCATAAAACAACTGAACATTGAGTACTAGATAGACTCACCACACTCAAAATTTTATCCCATTTTTTATATGCAACCATCATCAAAAGATGATCGGATTGCCGTATGAATGCATCAACTCCACCACTACTCTGATCAGCCAGCAAAGCCAACTTTGCTCTTTCAACATTTTCCTTCTGCAAAATGTGCTGTATATATGATATTGGCACTTCAGAAAAACTTAAGAGAAAAGATATTGCTTTGTTCTAAACCTCATCTTTTGGATACACAAATGGTGACTTATAGCTCAAAAATGCTGAAATAGTCAGGATAGGTGACAAACATCCAAATATTCCTCCATATAAGATCATCTGCAAGTTAAATAAAACATTAGCATTGACAAGATGTGATTAAAAAAATAGCTCTACAGCACAGTTGAAGCCAGTAGCTCTACAATTGGTAGCTCAAACAATAGTGAAGATGCTCCATATGTAACTGCTAAATAAATACATATTTTAGGATGCCAGTCGGGTCAAAACCTTGAATTATAGTTCTAACGTCACTATCATCAAAAGCTTCTAGACTATTTTCATATTATCCATCGAAAAATGATCCATGCGAATCAGATTAGAAGAGACCCTTACAAGTATTATATGTCTAGTCTTATCACACTGTTAAATTAGCAAAACATGGATTAGAATAAACAGTAAAACTGATCCCAGTCCTCGTGTCTGGTTATTCATGGTTGCGGGAACTCGAATATTTAAAAAACTGAAGTCAAACCACGATGATGATGGAAACTCAAACTGAGCAGACAAGCACAAGAAGGAAATCGGGGATAGGTCAAATGCTCGCGCCTCTCGCGTAATAGTACAAAGTCCTATCGTTAGAGCAGGCGTCTTTTGCGTGTTTTGCATCATCACGCGATAGGCCAAACATTCGTGGCTTTCGTGTTTTCGAGAAATAAATAATTAAATACAACGGTGAAAAGATAACTAAAAGGGCAATATTATCTGTTCACTATAAAAGAGGCTAGTATTTATAAGTTTTGTAAACTTGTGACTACAATTTATTTTTGTTAAGCAAAGTAGCAATTTGTCACCATTGCCTATAACCTGAAACATTAACATCTTTACAATTTCGCTAGCACTACAACAGTGTCATTGATATGTGAAGCTTACCTTTCCAATCAATACATCAACTGGAAGTCTAGCCAGATGATAACCAAGAGGAGTCAACTCTTCATTTCCTTCAACAGCACCAACCTATAGATAACGATTCAATGAATATATCAACAGACAAGTGATATGCCCTTTGCAACTGATTAGATGAATTACTTTGGACTACACAATCAAACTTACTTTGGACTACACAATTAAAAAAATATATTAAAACAGAAAAGTACTACTTTTCTTAAGTAGTTTAAATCTGACAAAGCTATTAGATAAACATTGTTTGCATACATGAAATTCTGCTCCACTATAAGAAACCAACATTAAAGTAAGTACAAAAATAAAATCTAAAAATAAGAAGTGTATATCCTAAATAAACTAAAACAACTGATTATATGATACTTATGAGATTTAATCAAAGTGTATATCCTACTCTATGGTTCACTTTCCAAATTCAACAAGATGGAGATTTGTCCTTCTATCTTAAGGAAGTAAACCATATTATCAGATGCCTTTGCCCATATAATCAGTGTATTGCCTTGAACTTTTAATGCATTGCCGAAGTAGAATAAGCAAATCCTAGATGGCTCAGTTCAGTACGAAAACTAAAATCATACCTCATAGAGCAAGGAAACTGCCGATGCAATAGATTCTTCTCTTGGAGGTTCCAGAGCCTGAAAAAACTCAAAAGAAGATATCATGAGAAGTGTAGCCAAGGATTGCAAAATCAGAAAAAGACAATATCCAATAAAAGGACTTGCCTTAGACAAAAATTGCTTTATAGAACCGAGAGAGAGCAATTTTATTTGCAGACATAACTCTGTCAGTGGCATTCTCAGCATCTCAGGGATCTAGACAGATCAAGGCATTTTTCAGTGTCAGAAATTAAGTATGGTAGAACCAATATGAGGCATGTGAGTCCCATAACCTTATCATTTTTCTAACAACCATTACTTGTTGAGGAAGATAGAGCACCTGATATGATCGCATTAGTTTTTCATATCTGTTCCTCGTATACAAACAAAAGCAAGTTCCAGGCTTCACACGGCCAGCTCTTCCTCGCCGTTGCCTAGCATTTGCCTGAGATATCCAATCTTCCACCATGCTTGATAGTTTCTATATCAATTTTAACACATTGTTTTAATGTTAAAATTGCATGGCAGGGTGTAAATAAACTTGAAGAACAAACTTTCTCTCACTAAGATTCAATGGGATCAGAAAAACCAAAGTAAGCACAAGAAGGTGATATAGTATTAAGTGAATGAGCATTTAAAAGTCGCAAAATCATTTTTTAGAGTTGCTTGATAAAGACAGATAACTTTTTCACCTATTTACATGAAATGAGTATTCAGCAGTTTTGGTCTAAGGAACATTAGCAATTAACAAACGTCTAATCCATCATCATCCACATCACTCTAGTTATAATAGAAGTGCAAGCAAATGAGTACCAACCTTGTTTGGATTATAACGATTCTCCTTGTGCTTTCCACAGTCTACCACATATACAACGTCATCTATAGTTATGCTTGTTTCTGCAATATTTGTGGCAATAATAACCTGAAACACATAAAATTCCATTCATTACAACAAATTACGAACTATGAAATCAAACTGTCAAAATTGAAGATAATCCACACCATCTTTTTTTTCCCAGTTTCTATTTTAAGCAATCTGCTATCTATTAACAACGGCAACAGGATTTAAATAGTAATAACAATGCACCCACAGAAAAAGACAGATGCATCAGCCAAGAAAGAATCCATCACTACTACATAAAAGTCAACCAACAGAACACTGCCTTAAAGATCATTGCTTAATCATGGGGCAGCACTTTATATAACGGGTGATGAATATATCATTTCATACTAATTTTGGGATGTAATAGAGAAAGTGAATCCATACAATGTGTATAGGAAATTGTTCATCTTTATAAACTTTTAGGGAAATAAAATATGGAGAGGGCATGAAAGACTAGAAAATATATCAAGCAATATCCCAAATACAAGATGTTTGTTCTATAGAATTGAACTAACTATGCCATCTTAGGGAACTAGAAACGACAATGCAAAACTACCTTCCGTATGTTATCAGGAGGGTTTGAAAACACCTTCCTTTGATCCTCAGATGCTATAGATGAATGCAGTGGAAGAAGCCATTCAGATGAACTTCCTCCAAATCGGCGACAAGCGGCAAGTCTATCTAGTAGCGTATTTATTTCAGCAACTCCCTGTCATATAGCAAAAGACAAATCAGATTAATCAAAATTAACTACCAAACATGCCAGAGAGGCAGGTAAGCAGGTTACACAATAGAATCTGCAGAAGTATATATAATGCCCTACCGGTAAAAAGACTAATATGGCCCCCTCGCCACAGGTTTCATCAATATGGCATACGAGGTCCTCCAGTAGATCATAATCAATAGTATCTTCATTTAATTTTTTCTGCATTAAGACATTTAAAACTAATTGTAGTAATGACTAGTGATTCGTGAATGAAGACCTCTTGAAATGAATGAGACATACCAAATTTTGGCGGGTCTGCTCACTGTAATTTAGATAATCGCTTCCAATGTAATATGGATTAATAGTTTCCTCAGAAAGTAAGGACTCATCCCCCCAGCCAGATAAAATAAGATTTTTCTTTCCTCTTCTGTCACCAACAGGAGCACTCTACAAGAATAAGACAATGGCTAGCATTAGTTTCTGTCGCTGACACCTATAAAACACATGCAAATAACCACGCGGACAAGCAAAAAAATTACAAATACTAAAACCATAAAAACCCATACTAGATGTCTGGTGCATATTCAACAATGAACCCTATTTAAGTTACCAAGAGGCCAGGAATAAGTCCAGCTAACCACAAAAAATAATTAGATGGAAACCGATAGCGTTTTCCCCTAGGGAGTTTCTCCCTCACTTGGAGACTCAAAGAAACCTAGTGCCTTACAACAAAGAGCTGAAACTTAAGTAGAGTGATCCTTCACTTTTATTTACTTCTTTAAGTCCAAATGTGAATTTAAAAAGACTATTCGACAGGACATCAAAAACTTAAAAGTTCAACCAATTCTGGACTTCAATTTCGTGAGAGTGATGACAGTTTCCTAGTAAGTAACCATAGCAAGTAAAGAATAGCCTGAATTAAGCCATTTTAAATCATCTTGTCTAAGGTATGGTGCACCTAATGTGACTGGCTATGCTGTTGGGCTGTATGCCCATATAACTATTGAAATCGTACCTTCCATGACCCAGATATTGCATTTTCTATGGACGCAGGAGAGTCTGAAGCAAGCCGGTAATTCAAAGTCTCATATATATCCTCAAGAAACTTGGTAGACACAGGATGAGTTCTCCCTCGAGCACTAACCACAGGACAATTATCAAAGTACTGAGAAAACAAGTGTGAATCAACTGTTGCTGACCTACAAGACAAAGGCAAACCACCATTAAGCAGCATAAAGTGTTTGTATATAAAAGCAAGCAGTCACCAAAAAACAGAAATGAGTACAGACATAAGAATAATCTTCAACTTTGACTTTCCCCAAGTGTTTTGCTGCTTCTCAATCAGATTTTTTAAAATAATGAGCAGAAAATCCCCCTGTTACACATTAAATCCAAGAGAGTTAGTCCATTTGAAATTACCTTTCTCACACTCACTAAGAAAGATCATATTAAGCAATTGCAGCAAAACATTATGCATGTGCTTCACTTCCAAAATTATATTCCAAATCTACGTGTTGTCATATTCCTATCTGAACAGTATAGATTTCTACTAATGCATTCCTTTTCATTTCAATATAAGAAAAAGAATAGTAACTTACTGAGTTAAATAGAAGTGAAAGTGACCAAAACCAAAAGCAAGAAGTTCCCTAACCTTGTCTACATTGCTCTTCTATCTAACACGAGTATGTAGATATCATACACCATAGAATATTAAGTGAACCAAAAGATAATTATTTGATTTAGATTTTTAAAGAATGCGCGCTAAGATCTCTATCTAAATATGTTTTTACTAAATCAATTTTATCAAAAAATAAGTAATTGGTGAATGTGGTAGAACCGACTGTCTTCGAAGCTCATTTAGAGTAGGGGCAATGAAGATAAACATGGTTAAGATCTTCAGGCTTGTTCCTGTATAAATCACAACACTTTGGGGACAGAATATTGCATGGAAAGCATCTTTATAGTTCATCACAAGTGAGTAGCTTCACCGAAATCAATAACCATGAAAAGAAGGGTACCTTCCATATCTCTCTATTTAAATATGTGAACACCCTTATAATAGATAAATCATATAAATTAGGTTGAGGAGATGAATTACTCAAGTTTATCAAAGAATATAAAACAGATAGCTCCCTAATTGAGTAAGCACAAAGCATGCCTTTTTCACATAGCACTAATTGCCATCAATCATGAAGAGCGAGTGACAATGATTTATGGACATTTTTTTTAATTAAAGGAGGCACAATACCTGAAGGACAGGCAATAACTAAAACATCTATTTAACTAACCAGGATAGACCGCTCATGAACTTCATCGACTATGACATGGCTGATATCGGCTAAGTCTTTGTTACCCTGCCAATAGAGAACAGTATGAGGAAGACAAAAAGTGGAGGAGGATCAATAGCTTCATTCCAATTTTATTTTGATTGTGTCCATATAACTAGATGGATACTACTTCACCTCAGCGCTGATTAATAAGAAATTGGGAATGAAATATTTATCTTTGAATATATTAAAATCCTACTTGCAAGAAAACAATGTACTGCTGCATAATAAATATTGTAAACCTACCGATATCATCCGAAGGAGAATGCCAGTAGTACAAAAAAGAAGCTTTGTTCTTTCATTCCTAAAGAAGACAACAATATAAAACAAAGTGCGAGTTTATCAAAACATGTCCACAAGATAATAATATGATGACGATGACGAAAATAATTTTGAGCATGCAGTCAAGCATAAACACATAGGCACTCACTAACAAAAAATAATAGCTTCTGGTAGACTAGATCTTCAAACAGACAAGGTGCATTCCAGCATCAAATAGTCAGCCACCAAACCATGGAAAGCCAAAGATAAAAAAAATTCTTTCCCTAATTCCTAATACCATAATAACCAAACAGCAATGAAATTTCACCAAGTGTGTCATCTTACAAAAAGTGCACAAAGAACTTTCAGCAAAACCTTCTTAGAACTAACTCTAATTGCAACCTTAATTGAGCGAATACAAGTAAAAACATTAGCAAGAATATTACCAATCAGAAATGTCAAGATACATACCCGGGGGTGTTAGGTTGGAGATAACAGGCATGGGAATAAAAATCAGAGGGGAGCCACACTCATTGATGGTTCTTGATATGTGGAATTTGGAAGGGAAACAATTTAATTATTACCCCATTTTGGTTTACTATTGATTCCATAGCCATTATCCCATTCAATCAAACCCAACATATACAGAACTAAGTGCATCCCAAATAACTAGGACATGAATGAAGATATATACTATTAGCTGCTTAAATGATCAGACAAACTTAAGATTTTTACACTCCTCCATTTTACAAGAGACGGTATTAGAGAAACAGATATTTCAAGAGAGGATAGATGTGGATCACCTCGCACTATCAAGACGAACTTGATAACCAACCAAAGAATCATCTGATCCTGGATAGGATTCACAACGCTCATTAGCAACTCTTTCAGCAACAGATACAGCCTAAAATCACCAACACGGTATTGGTATAGCCATAATATAACAAAAACTCCCAGCCCAACAGAATAGTATTATCTCAACTTGTAGGAATCTTCTAATTTCAAACACTGAAACTTGATTGAAGCAAGTATCTTCCCCATAGTGAGAGACTTGAATATTAGTTAATAAAAAATTGGCTAATAAATTTAAAATGCTGCTGGTAGTATGACTAACATGCTCAGCAGTTTTTACAGTTCGGTGCAAAAAAGAGCATTTTTTTTCTGTTACATATGGAAACAATACTAGTTAATATGGTTCTTTATATATTGTTGATGTATCATTGCAGATTCAATCAAAACACTCCGTTTCCTATCAAAGAAACGGGGAAGTCAAGGAACATGATAGAATGTTGTTCAATAAAGAAAATCTTTTTCTTTGGAAGTCAAGTAACATGATAGCATGGTGTCCAATAAAGAACATGTTTTTTTGCTTACCGTGAACTGAAGTTCATATCTCCACTCACATTTATCATTTATTTCTCATAAATATTTTTTCAATATGAATAGTTTTTTTCATTTAATAGAAGTCGAGGTGAAAAGATATCTAAATGATTTTTCATCTTAAAGAACCTACACAATCGTAGCTCCAGTCACCCCATAAATAAAAACTTAGCTAATAAATACAGAATGAACCCTAAGTGTGAACGATCTAGATTACATGCAGCAGCCACTATACTCTTCTATTGACCATTAGAACTTGATTTCAAGTGTAAATTATAGATCTTCATCATGCTGGAGGATTGGCGGGAAAAAAGAGCAATTCTAGTTCACAAACTTGAATGATACAAGTGACCGTGTACCACTGGCCACCCTTGCAATAGGAAGAAAAGAACCAGCAAAAAATATGCTGGTATTATCAATTATGGCACCCAGAAACCAGAGTGCCTCGTGTTTTTTCTGAACAACGTATAGTATGTTCAGAATTATAGAACATATTGAAAGGGAAAACACCTTTACAGAACTGAGAAAGGCTATTCTTAACATAAAATGAAACATCATTGAGTCAACTACTAACCGCGATTCTTCTAGGCTGCGTACAGATTATATTACAATGACCACCAAGTCCTGCTTCAATCATGTGGTCTAATATATATTGAGGGACCTGCATAACCATCACAAAGTGAAATAACAGAAGCCCGTGTCTTATTAAGGAAAATATATCAGCAATGAAACAATAGACTTCCACAACAAGTACAAAAAGTCTTAATGAAATGGATCTCACACCTGAGTGGTCTTTCCGCAACCTGTTTCTCCAGAAATAACCACAACATTATTTTCCTCAAGTAAGTGCAGAATGTCATCTTTCAACTCAGTAATAGGGAGGCTAGATCTTGTTTGCAACATCGCCTGCTCAAGGAAAAAATAAATAAATAAATGAGGATCTAGGATGAGTCAAAAGCGAACAAATTCTCAGAGAAAATTTGTAAGTGGAAGTGATTAGCTATGAGCTTTAATGTAAAATGTTTGCATGTTCCAATTCTTGACAAGTTAAAGTCTCTTCCTTTAGACCATTGGTTTTTGCAATATTCTCATTGTGAGCATGGTTAACATACCTAGCACTTGTATAGCAAGTTTAATATGGTTTCATTTTTCTAATTCACATATTTAGATGAGATATGCCATATAACTATATAAGATCTCCAATTTATTTCCCTTAATAAAAAGAGAAAACTCCAATTTATTACTCTCTTAGTGAAAATACTGTAAGAAGAACAGCTATGTTGCTCAAGATAGTGTGAATCCTGAGATCAACTAAAACATGCATCAAACTTTGATCCAAATGTCATACAAATTTCTTGAGATGCTTGTTGGACTTTGACCAATGATCGTTTTCAGTTTTGATATAGAGCTGTGAGCATATTCCCTAACAACAGGAATGCTGATAAGCTTTTGAGCAAAGCCATGAAAGTAATATGCTGTAAGCCCTTGCCATCCCCACTATCTCACAGATTTGCCAAGAGAATACTAACCTTGTACTTTCTCATGTCCTTCTTGCTTTCTTGTTTCTTCTTCAGGTAAGCACTTTCAGCATGCTTATTTCTATCCATGCCTGCGTAGAACAAGTATAACCATAGAGTAATTGAACCAGGTAACATATTTGAGAGTTAAAAAAGGAAAGTTTCAGATCTCCACATAATAATAGAACTTCCAGACTTGCTCTTAGATATCCATCATCATACATATACAGCTGCTCATAGATTAGATAATAAGCTCACATAGAAGCGGAAAGAGTACTCCTACTAAAAGGTTTAATCCCATGCTACAATTTACAACTAACTGTTTCCTTTTGATTTGAAATGATTCCAACCACCACTATAGGTAACAACAAATAAGATTCTAAATAAGGGGAAGAAAGAGATGTTGACTTAGACTATGACATAATTTCAAAATTGTAATCTAATTTCTTATATTAATGAAATGAAGAAAGGGAGCTGCAACAACTGTTTGCATAAGCATCCCAATGTTCTTTCACCCTCCCACTTGACGAATACCACAAGCAATGCCTAACAAAGTAAATAAATATAAACATATCCCGTAAAAAAAGGAAAGAATTTCTTGACACACTTTGAGTGTTATGATCAGTGCCACCGGCATGCTCAACAGGCACTTGGGTCTTTTCTTGATTATCAGCCTCAACATGGCGTCCAGCCTTGACAGGCGTCTCAGCCTTGTCTGCATTCAACAATGAATCCACAAAACCAGACCTTCTGTCTTCACGTTCATCTTTTACAGTTGCCAACAGATCTACAAATTTTAAAAGCAGCATGCAGAAGAGATCAGCCAACAAAAAGAAGGCCAGTAACTATACAATTGAAAGAGTTTCATAAGTGTAAAATTCTACAGAAGTCAAGTTAAAACAAATAGTAGATACATATCAGTTACCTTCTTCCTTCCATTTCAGTACAAGCGAAGTGTATGGCTCAGGAAATGCAAAATGAACTGGCAGATCTGGAAAGAGACAATGGAGTGCATAAGCTGCAACTCTGTTTTGTGCATCCTGAAAGTGCATTTTAAAGACCTCGTGTGAGTATTTTTGTTTGTTTTGAAAGATTTCATATGGAGGAATAATCCTGCTATTGCCGACTTTTCAGGCTGCCCAAACCCAAAATTCTCAATCCCAAAACTGAAAACCTCTTCATTCTCAGACCAAAGACACCCCCAGGAACTAACTTTGTAGTGGAGAAGCCAGGCACCTAATCAAGTTCTTAATGTTGTGAAATTCCATACTATATTCAAGCTAACTCTTCAATCTTCAATTGCACAATAGGATGAGATTCTACTATTGACCATCTTCAGCTTCAAACCATTCAACTTAAAGGGTTAGTACTTACTGAATCTAACGTCTTTAACTTAGGTTGCTCCAAAAAGAGTCTTTTAATCCAACACTTTGTGTTATATCTCTTCTGGCATGTAAAAGTATCACAAAGATACAGTTTTAAGGTTAATTTAAATCCTTCTAAATTTAAGATAGCATGAATGGGTCGTGGGTTTCTGATTTCACAAACAAACTCGGTAATCAATTTAGAAGGATTTTTCATTTCATATATGACTAGAAAAACTTACAATAAGTACAAAGTTTTGCTCCTCAAATTTCGAAACATATAACTAATTGAATATTTTTTCTTCTGTATTAAGAGATCAAGAAAATCTTTAATTATTTCTCTACAGTTCTAGTAATTATGCATTTGCTTCCCCATAAGGATGATATCGAGACTACACTCTAACAATATAAACTTGACAATATTACGCATTCATTCATATTACTGTGTTTTCAGAAATCATATTAAACAATAAGGCATGACATACATAATAGAATAGGAAGATCGACCTAATAGGTGCTATCAGGTTGACTAAAAGGATCAGCTTTGTCCTACTTGTTATAAGCAATGAGTCATATAATATCTTATACTGAAGGTATGAGTTCTCTAGCGTTATGATAAATGGCCATAGTGTTGAACAGTGAACTAAGTTTTTCAGTTGTTTGACTCTTCAACTAATTTCAATAGCAGATAGCAAGCGTGTACCTCTGGTGTATTAAAAATTTCATCCTGAAGTGGAAGCTGAATTGATGTCAACCCTCCAGCTTTTCTACTTTTACCCCTCCCTGTAGCTTTCTGCAGCACACTGATAGAGTAACCAGAACTGCTCCCTTTACCAGAAACTTTATCATATTTTGGTGCATCCCACCCTGATCTTTGGCAAAGTTGGTGAAGGACAGCCTTTGGAATCCTTTTGGGATCTCCCTATGGTTATTATAATACATCACAAGTTAGGCCAGACGACATATGGAAGCAACAGTTAGTCAATTTGAAGGGAGAGAAATTGCTGCAAATGGGAGGCAACAAAATGGTGAGACTAATTGGGAGCACAATTAATGACATTAGAATAACAGACCATCTTTCAGCAATGGACCTTATAAGGCAAAGAATTGTCTTATGTAGTAAAGGACATCAGAATGGAAGAAGTAACAAACTAATGAAATGATAGCACTAGAAATACTCCCTGAAGTTGTTTAGGGTTAAATTTGTTACCATGATCAACATTTTGGATGGAGGATATTACCTTCTTCCAGATTCCTTCCATTTTCTCTAAATTTTTCTCACTGCAAAGTTCTCTCATTCTCTCTCTCTTTTGTTCTTCCAATACAGCATGAGGTAAGACTTGATCCAATGAACTGTCTTCCAAAAAGAAATCACCAAGCTCTACGTCATCTGATTTCTCGTCCAAAGCATCTCCACTTTGCATGTCGATTCTTACAGGAGCAGTACCAGATGAGTGTTCATGCAAGTCTGAGCTATCAAGTCTCGTTTGATCAAGTTGATCCCTAAACTCAGTGCAGCCTGTTTCATCTACGACATCACATTTATTAGCATCATTGCCTCCAGAGTTACCTGAAGGGACGTACTCTGGTCCTTTATCCTCAGCAACACCATGGGAAGAACTTACATATCCAGATTCCAAGATATCAGCTGGTAGTCCTGAAAAATAATTTGAGTACAAGAAACATGATGCACCCCTGAAATATGTATCAAATTCATGAAACTGAAGATAAAGACAACAGTTTCTAATACCTAGGGCTGATACCTCCTTCTTTAGTTTCCGAATGATAATACCTGCCTCTTCCTGGCTTTTCTTATCGCCTCTATCTTTGGCATTTGCAGCTTGCAGCCTAGCAGCATTGTAATCCTCAAGAATAGACGCATAATTGCTCCTCGGTTCCATGGCCTATAATAGTACATTGCATAGATAATTGACTCATTATCGCTCCTTCGTTGGCCTATAGCATTCACAAGCAAGACATACAATAGAAAGAAAGGGACATCTTTCTATTGTTTTCCAGAAGTAGTCCAGCTATAACCAGGCCAGGAAGATGGTACGAATATACATCATTTACAGATGTCAGAAATAGCGCTTTGTATAAAGGACAAGCATTGGATGCAATAATATGGAAAATGGGTTTTTTAAGTAACTTTGACAAAGAAGAAGATAAAAAAGAGACTCTTCGATAACCATCACGTTCAATAACCTTTTTATGATGGCACTTGGCAGAGTTGCAAAGATAGCTAGAACAATTACAAAATGCAATTAAGGGATTCCTCAGGTTGTCGAATAAAACAAAATAGAGAAAAGATGGATGAAAGAGAATGTCATATTTTGATCTGCATTAAGTTATGCATGTTTAGTACCATCAGTGGTAAGAATACAGTAAATGTTCATGGTGCTGCCACTATCTGCAATATCCATCACTGGGAGTACCTTCTCTGAGGAAGCATTTTCCATTGCATAAGTTTCCCAGGAATCAGATTCCTCCTGTAAAAGAATTTTACCATAATTAGTCTTACATCTATAATGATTGAAAATAAGTTTTTTAGCTTATGTGCTGTTAAATACTTGTCATATATAGTGGAAACCAGAACAGAAAAAGATCATATTCAGTACAAAGGGAGGGGGAGCAAAAGAAATCAGAACTGAAAGGACCTTCACTTTGTTTTTGGTCTGCTACCATTTCATGAGATAGGAAGGCCAATTTTTTGTGGCAAATCAGCAGAGATCTCAATAAAAGCAAAATTTACAAAATTTGTGATAATTAAAATAGTTAGTGTTTTAAAACAAAAATACTAACATGCCAAAACATAGGATAGTTCCATGGAATATTCTAGTTATCAAGGAAGGAGCTGATAATAAGAAGCTGATAACTAATTGACGAAAATCCCACGGTTAAAACCCTAATCAACCCCATGCACAGAAGTTAGACACAAAATGGACTGGCATACAAATCATCTTACCCTATTTCCTATAGTTAGAAACAAATTCACAGCCAGGTCAGGAAACAAACTTCAATGAGCAAGGTAAAACAAATTGGACGTAATTTTGTTTTCTTATGCTAGCTTTTACAAAACACATTAAAACACACCTCTTCCTGCTGTTCCATGTATTGACGAATCCAATCTGCTTGGGAATGCTGAACAGAATCTAGAGTTGCATCATCTCTTCGCTCCTTAATCTTAAGTGCGCCTTGTTCCTTTACCTCAACTGCAGCTGGAAGTGAATCCTTCGAAGAAACCCAATCCTCACGAGCAGTTGATATGACACCGACGGAGCCTGCCAAAAATATTCACCAATACTTCAATCATGCTCTCTGTCATACCTCCATTTTAAGACCCCTATCTAAAAATACTAGCAGCTAGATTACCTCCATTTGTATTCAAAGAACCCCCACTCGAAAACTTCAGAGGAAGCTCATTCCCCGGTATATTTAGGCACAACCAGTCCAAAGCAGCCTCATATGTTGCACTCTCCTAATAAACACAACCAATGCAGTAAAAACAGATCATATACAAAACGATCCAATCCATCTCAAAAACACTTCTCCGCATTCATCATTACCAATTACTCCAACTGAATACAAAATCACACACGAAATAGAGAAACCTAATCATTGATTAGCACCAATTTCTCGACTAGGCAAACCTTGAGAGCGGAGAGAACGAGCTCAATTTGGCCGTCTTTGAAGCCCTCGCAAGACAGTTTCTCGTAGACGGAGCGGAGTCTCTTAGCTCGCTGCTCTTTGGAGAGTGAGAGAACGTCCTCGGACGGCGCCGTGGAAGCAGCCGGCCTTCCAGAGCTGAGAAGTAGGCGGCGGAGGCGGCTCTCATTCTCGGCGGATAATTGGAGCTTGGGACCGGTGGCCGCGGAGGAGGAGGTCTTCCCCTTGCGCTTTTGATGATCCTTCTTTGGCGCCATTTCTGCAACGAAATCAGTTCAGTCGCAGCGATTTGGAGAGGACGAAATTGGGGACCCACTGATTTAGGTGAGTGAAGAGACGTGAGTCTGATAAACTAACACTAGCTTGGGCTTAACTGCCCAAGTTGGGTTGGGTTTTGGAATTTCTAACTTTCATCCAATTCATTGACAGTTACAGTAATCCAAGTCACCTTTGATTCCATGTTGTTCAATCAAAAAAGATTATCTTTGTGATTACAAAATGATTTCTTGACCATAATTCGATATTTTTAAATGTCAGATTCTAAAGTATCCATATATATAAATTATGCCATATTTTTTGTGAAAATATTTTTTATCCCACTTGCAAGGAATGAAAATATTATCCTTCCATTGGAGTGAAAAGAAGGAGTGAGAAAGAATAAAACTCCTTTTTATAGATAAGGAGATGAAAAAGAAGGAAAAATTTAAAGGACAAATGTTTTCTTTTCCCTCACTTCCCATGATAATTTTTCCATCAAAGAGAACGAAGCCCTAATGGAAACTATTCTATAGTTTGAACGGACATAGTATAATTTTTATTTCTCATTGTGAAGTTGTGAAAGGATGATAGAGGTTTGCATCAATCTTACTTTAGTTGTTTCATGGGTTGTTGCGTCTAAATAACAAAATTTAGCATAATTTGCGTTTTGCCCCTTACTTTAAAAATAGAATAAATCTATGTAGTTACATTTAAGGTCTAGTATTTCATAAAAATCAATATGTGCATTCGCCCCATTCGGGGGCAACAAGCAAGTGGCAAGTGACAATATGTGGTTTTCGTCGGCAATTATGTGCATTCAATAGATATGTCGATCACCGATCCACAGTAGTCAAGTCAAAAGAAGAAGTAAATCGTAATGAACTCAAGAGGGAAGGCCACTCTATTGTCCTAGTTCCGTTCGGTATTCGATTCGAATATTCGATAATCGATCTGAAATTTGACGAATCGAATATGAATACAAATATTTTTTTATTCGATTAGTTAACGAATACAAATCGAATACTATGATATTCGATATTCGAATTTATTCGATTTAAATAATAATAATAACAATAATAATAATAACAATAACAACAAGAATAATAATAATAATAATAATAATAATTAATATTATTATTATTATTATTATTATTATTATTATTATTATTATTATTATTATAAAGGCTATTTTGCTTAATTTGATAAAAAAATATGTGTTTATTTATACTTTTGATAGTTATTCTTTATGTATTATGAGTTGACAATTCCATCTTACTTTTAGCTTGACGAAGATATTTGGTCATGTGATGTTAATGAATAGATTTCCTTTTTCTACCTTTTTATATACTTCACTAATGAATTATACCTCATTTTAGCATTTGTTCTTAAGTGTTTATTAGATAAATATATTGCATATAGAGTTTTATATTTTTCAAAATATTATTTTAAAAGTTTATCCTTCAAAATTTCAAATAAAATATATGCGAAATGAATAGTTACAATAATATCGACCGAGTAGTTTAGAATAATAAAAGATAAACTAAACGAATATTCGATTCAAAATTCGTGAATACTACAACGAATCGAATATGAATCGAAAAAAATATTCGAATGGTATTCAAAATTCGATTCGAATAGCCAAATACTTTGAGGAATACAAATCGAATATTGTAATATTCGATTCGATTCGTTTACACTCATAGCTACACTGTGGCTTTGTGGGGTGATCATAAATGCTTCAACAAAGAAAATCTATTAATATTTTTTGGATCAAAATAAAAATAGATTAATTATTTATCATAAATATAATTAAATTATTAATAATAACTATTTTTTAAATTTTATTTGGCTTTATAAATTCAAAAATATAATTTTAATCCAAGTAACCTTATAGCTTTCACATAACTTTGCAAATTCAAGAATATACTAACTTTTAATATGATATTCAGGTTAGGAAATAACTACTGAATATAATTTTAATTCATATTTTAAAATAAATTAATTTTATTTGACATTTAATACTTAAAATATTTTTTTATATGTTGCGCGACTTTTTGTGAGCGCCATTTGCGCGACTGATGATGTGTCAATTTCTTTTAATTTTTTATTATTTTCTCCCTCTATTTCATGCTCTTTTCTTGTCTTCTGCCTTCATCCCTAGGATTATCTCCCTCACCCATGCGTATTCTTGTCGCCATCTCTTACCGCTCCTTTTTGCAATTCTCAATTTCTTCTGCAAATTCTCATTTATATCTCCCCCTTACAGTAATTTTCTCTACATAACTTTTTTTTTTGCCCGCATTAATGTTCAGAACATATCAATTTTGACGAAGGACTAAAGGTGTTTCTTGCGTAGATCTCAAATAAAATATTTCAAAGTTCTACAAAATTTGTGAAAAATCCAATATGCTACAATTATACATTAAGAGAGCCCCTCTTTATAATGATCAATGGGTAATATATGCATCACGGAAGAAAAGGATTTTATGAGTTATTTTGCTTTAATTGGGGAAATTTTTAACTTGAATTTCAATCACCCCATTATTTGCACCTATTAGTGATTACGATTAAACCAACCACACCCAAATCTATATTATATAAAAGCACAGTTGCAACGTCTATTTTTTCCCGGCAAATATGGCAGTTTCTTTTTGCCCAAAATTTTAGCTTTATTCAAACAAACGTGTTGTTTTGGAATAAAATAACTTTTGTTGCATATTGTCATAATTTGAACATCAATAATATTTAATTTTTTTAGCTACTTTTTAGTTCAAATAGTAAATATAATGAAATAATAAAACTTGAAAAAGATTAAATAACATTATAGATCACTTCACGGTGGGTAACATGCTAGTTTATTTGTGTGGATAACTCGTTAAGAGGAGGTCTCTATTTCTCGACTACTTGTATTTCAATAATTTCTTCCATTTTTGATATTATTATTTGGTGAATATCGATCGACTTTAACTTTTTTGTATTTGCTTTGCTAAAAATATATCACTTTATTATTTAACTTTTTATTTGGAACAAAGTTAACTTTTTATTCCAAGTATCAACAAAGTACATCAACTCAAATACAAAACAACCAACAGCTGTCAGCGAAAACGCCTACAAGGCGCAAAATCAAATCCACAAACGGGAAGAAACTAACATGTTTACCAAGAATTGGACAAGCAGTTTAGGCTGATCACTACACCGACATCTAGTGCGATGGACCATCCCTCACAAAATTTGATGTGGATCACTCCTTCCATCTTGGAAAATTCGACGATTCCGATCCAACCAAATAGCATAGACCAACTCTGTCACCAAAATCTTAAAAACTCGATGTTTGGCAACTTTTCCCTTGCATTCAGCAGCCATACGCTGAACATGTTGTTCCCAATCAGCTCCTATGACATGGCCACCATACCTACGAAACCAAGCATACAAGGCATTCCAGATTCGATGAACAAAGGAACAGGTGAACATAAGATGTCCAATACTTCCATCACAGACATCACACAATATACACTTAGGATCAACTCGAACTTGGAATTTAAGGAGCATGTCCTTTGTGGCCAGTTGTCCTCTTATCGCAAGCCATAAGATAAATTGTGCCCGCGGACTGACTTTGTTATTCACCACAATCTCTCTCCAATTCACTTTCCCCCTAAGGTGGTCGCAACACAGTATAAATCACAAACATTTTAAACTGATTATGCACCGATTGCAGCTGCCATTTCGGCTTGGATAACATCAAATTCCTAATCTTCAACACTTTCTTAATTAGGTAGAAAGTATCTATAATTGTAGGCATTTGCATGACATTCTACCCTTTGATATAATAGGCATGTACCCACTCGATCCACAACTTATCAGCCTTTGAACTAATATTCCACAACAGTTGCAACATACAAATTTTACTCTAAACTTCCAGTTGTACAATCCTAATCCTCCCTCAGTTATAGGCCGACAAACTTCATCCCATGCCACCATAGCTTTCTTACTTCCGGTATCCCCTGACCAAAGAAATTGTTTGACACACGACGTTCACTAGCTTCATTATCTTCTTCTGAAAGCAAAACACTTGACTCCAATAATTTTGAACGGCATAGAGCATGCTGCGAACTAGTTGAAGCCTTCCTCCATAGCTAAGAAATTTAGCCGTCCAATATCGAATCCTACTCACCATTTTCTCAGTTAATGGTTTGATATTGTTGGATGGACAACCGCTTGGCATTAAGTGGAATTCCTATGTATCGAAAAGGCAAGACACCTTATTGCAATTGAGCAAACTCACTTATTTCCTTGTTCATTGGCCCCTACAAATAGTATATCACTCTTTCGCTCGTTCGCTGTGAGTCCAAATGTCACATTGAATATGTCAAACTGCTCCAAAAGTGCTTTCACATGCAAGTTACCATTTGAGAAAAATAACAAATCATCCGCAAAGGTGAGATGTGTTATTTTCAGCATTGCACATTTTGGATGGTATCTAAAAGTAGAATGATGTTGTAAATTGTGCATAAGTCGACTCAAGTACTCCATACTCAAAACAAATAAGCATGGTAACATTGAAACACCTTGTCGTAATCCACTCTTCCCATCAAAAGGCTCGGTCAATTGTCCATTGATATTAATTTGATAAGAGATAGTTGCGAGACACTTAACAATCCATCATACAAATTGATCCGAAAAAACCCCAATAATCTCAACAATTGCTCCACAAAGCTCCATTGTATTAAGTCATACGCTTTTTGTAAATCCATCTCGATCATACAACGAGTTGTTTTTCCTTCCATATCCTCGAATGATTTCTTGAGCCAAGATAGTGTTATCATGAATGAAACAATCGGATACGAAAGCAGCATGCTCTTCATTGACCAAACTATTCATACAACCACTCATTAATTCTAGTTGTCAGCACCTTAGAAATAAGCTTATACAACCACTCATTATTTAACTTCAAACACCCCTTAATTGTTATTTTCATTTTCCCAGGTCGGTTATTTATTGTTTATATATATAAAAAAAGAAAATTAATTTTTTTAAACTCAAAATCTAATACTTGTTTGGTATAAATCGCTAATATACATCTTTGCGACTTATTCATTGGTATAAATATCTTATAAGATTCCTTCGTCTCGTTTCCGCAATTGATTCTCTCTCCTCTCCCATCTCTCCATATTTATCCGATTTATTCCCTTTTTCTCTATCGGATCAGGTATCCTTCTCCATCAATCTTCATAATTTTTTTCGGATCTGTTATTGCTAATTATCGTATTGATTGCTGCTCTAAAGACTAATCGATCAAACAATTTTTTCGCGTGAATTTATTTCCGATCCAATTAGGGTTTCCTTTACGGTAATTTTTGAAGATTTCTCTGTGATTTTTGCTTGTGAGATTTGTGTTTTCGTGGATTAGGGTTTAGCGTAACTATTAGTAGCCAAACTGCTAAAGATAGATCTTTTTGCTATCTATATGTCAATTTCTTGCCCACGAAAATAGTTTGTTTGATTAACAGCTCAAGCTTTATGCTTTGATTACTTTCCTACTTCCTCCTAGTGTTTTCGGGTATATCTATTGCCCGATTTTTTTTGAGCTATTGATGCAATTTTGAATTCTCACGGTGTTGTTGTTGCCGACAAACCAATGTTCTGGAATGAACAGTTGTTGAATGATTTAGAAACTTGTCACTATTATATGATGTAGGGTTGATCACTAATTTTTATTTCTCCCTCTCAGAGCATTCAAATCTAGTTGCAGGAAATCTTGTTCCCTTGTACCTTTGCTGCATCAACCAAGTTTTATGTCTGAGCTCGATATCCAGATTCCGACTACTTATGGTATGCTTGTAAAATTGGGATTTGAAGTTCTTGTTTCTTTGAGCAATCACTGCTTCAGTTCATATGTGGAAAAGTCGATTTTGAAGAGATTGGGAGCCCTTCCATTGGACTAACTCTTGGTTTTTTGTAATTTTTAGATCCTTTCGCTGATGCAAATGCTGAGAACTCTGGTGCCGGGACAAAGGAGTACGTACACATCCGAATACAGCAACGAAATGGCCGGAAAAGCCTGACAACTGTGCAGGGATTGAAGAAAGAGTTCAGCTATAACAAAATCTTGAAGGATCTTAAGAAGGAGTTTTGCTGCAATGGAACTGTTGTCCAGGATCCTGAACTAGGCCAGGTCCGCGTTAAGATTTTTCGTGCTCATCTTTTACATTTAATTATTGTGGTGGAAATTAACACTCTTGTTTTGTCTTCTCATGAAGGTTATACAACTCCAAGGTGATCAGCGGAATAACGTTTCTACTTTTCTTGTTCAGGTTATTACCTAATTGCTGATTTTATATTCTGAAATGAATCGGAAAATAAACAAATGGAGCAATGCATTTTCAACAGGAGATGTTACTTTTGAACTTAGGCTGTTTGTATATCTATTTAACAAGTCTTTGGTTTCAAATGCAGGCTGGGATTGTGAAGAAGGATCATATCAAGATTCATGGTTCCTGAAGTGCAGCCCTTCTCTTGATTGTAGGATCTGAAGTTATCAGAAGTGGAATTTCTTGTATATATGCTTAAATTGGTTGTATTACTCCAATATCTCTTTGTTTTGCTACAAGTGTCATGTGTGATTTGAATCAACTATCCAAGTGTTGGTGAATTCAAGTAATAGTAACATATGTTTTTATTGTTTTTGTTATGGAAAAAGGAGTGGGCTTGTTGTGTAAGGCAAAATATTCATCAATGCTCATATTTATAATTGGATGAGTGGGTGCTACTTGCTATAGTATAAAATCAACAATTTGCTTTATTTATTGTTGTTATACTTATATCCCACCCCTGTCTCCTACTTTTTCAATCCAAGTGCAACTATACCAGCAAACAAACTGCCAATGAACTTCATAGAGAAGTAAATACCTCATTTTAAGGAAATTTTCAATTGGGTGTAGATACATGAGATCTGTTCGTACGCACAAATTCTACACGAGATCTGTGATTGCACGCACGAGATCCAGTGGTCGCACGCTTGGATGTTCCCAAAGAGACATAAATATTGTGCATTTTAATGAATTTCTTCACATGGTCGCATCCTCCGGTGTCTCCAAAGAGAAGTAAATATTGCTCATTTTTAGTGAAGTTTTTGACTTGGGGTGGAGAAACGGTAGGATTTGAACCATGCACAAACTCTAAACGTGCGACAGCTCGAACCGTGCACGAGCTAAACAACTATTCGCAAGTAGCTCATTTTAAGGAAGTAGGGAATTAGTACTAGTTGTTTTAATATCTACGTGTTTGAAGTTACCGGAATAGGGAAGTCTTCTTGCTCGCTAAAAACCCATCGCCGCATTTGATCAACTCTCACTGCTGAAGCTCGCCGCGTTCTTATCCACCTCCGAACTTCAATCCTCCTCTCGTAATCATCGTGCAAAAGCAACAAAATACCTCTGAAGGTTTATTTTATTTCTTATTTTGTATGATTTTCCTGTTTTATACGATTCTCCAAGTGTTTCAAATTACTAGAGGTTTATTTTGGGGATTCGGCTTCGAAAATGCTTGTACAGTATTAACAGCTTTTGTTTGTATTATTTGGTGGATTTACTTCGTTTTACTGTTGTTCGTTTGGTGAAAAGGCTTTATAGTGTAGTTTTCGTGCATCTTATGAGCAAGATTTGTGACCTGCATATGATCTCAAGGTAAAGTTAATGACTATGTTGGCTAGATTTAGGCCTTGATTTCAGTGCTTTTGTTCATTTTAATGGCACCAAATTGGCTTTGATCCTTCGAAGTTGTTTGGTAGAAACCTAACCTGACAACGACAATGCATATGAGATGTTGCACTACACATGTTGTTGCCCACTTAAACCCTTTTATCTGTTAACCAGGAATGGGTGTCAAATGCCCCAAAATCATGCCAACGGTAAAAGCCAATTTTCATGTGACGGGCCACCCGTTAACATGGCGAACGCATACCAAGATCAGCTTCAGTGTTCATAAAAGGGCATTGAAGCTCGGGATTTCAGCGCTGTAGTAACAAGAAAGCTGCTGGCCCCAATTCAAACTATGTGGTTCCTTTAGACAAGTCTTCCTGCATCACTCGCCCACTCGCTGAGATTCTCCGCGACCTCAATAAGAGGATTCCTGATAATATTATTAAGAGTCCACATTTATCCCATGTTAAGTGACAAGGTAGCTCTGGACCTTGTGCTACACGTCTATCGTGGTCCTGGAAATTGATTGTCCGGCTATGACAGGTACGAGGCAAACCGTATGCTGAGCTTTTATGCCCCAGGTAACATGACTTCCATCTCACAATTTACCAAAAGAACTTATAATTGATTTAAATTCTACTCTTGTTTATCATTGTCTCTATTTGCACAATCCTCCACTAATTCAGTTATATATTGCACTCCCCTAACCTTGATCAGAGTACATAATGTATGCAGTTCCTTAAACACCTAGGTGTGATGTAACATTGTCTTTCTGCTTCTTCATAATGGTTTTCCTTTGTTGGTTTCCATATTTATTCTATCTACTCATTTAGGGGAAAGATATTGATGTAAGTATACACAGCCTTTTCTTCTTCAGACTTGATTTTTGTAAACCTTGTTATTTCAAAATGCAAAAAGACCAAGAAGCTCCAAATGGTGGAAAATGGCTATGAGACAGAGGGAAATTGGAAGTCTAGATCTCTTATTGTATCATTCACTCATTTCTAAAACAAAATAGATTACTATTATTGGTTTCACTCCAAACCATTTGATTGCTATGAGAAATATACATACATAACATGAAGCCTCAAACACAATGTATTAAATATCTTCACATGTTGAAACTATTGTGGTTAATGTTCTGAATAAATGATATGATTTTCATTTGTTTTAACAGGGGATATAATTTTTTTTCTTATCTGTTTGCTAGTATGCAACTATTGACTAAACATCTCAGATAGCAATATCAGTCATGGTTTTAAAGTTGAAAAATTTCCCCATTTTTCTTAGGCTAGGGACTTCACTACTTCACTATCCATCTAATTGAATGTGACATCAACTAGTCTAAGACTTCATGAAGATTTTGTCATTGTAATAATTTCACATTTTGTACCCAATTTGCCACCTCATCGGCTTATTCCTCCCACTGAATTACACATGTTTAGGTTGTGGATAGCCATTTTCTGAGTTTGCTGGCCTTTTGTTATTTATGCTAACAAATTCCATCAAATCCTCCAAGTATGTAAGATTTACAACTAATTTTGAACTGATTTTGCAGACCGTTTGAGTTGTTCATAAAGGGTGACAATTTAGAAGGAATGATGAGTGGTTTGGGAAGCAAGAATTATTGAAAGGTGGGATAACCTAATAGAGATAGGAGAAAGTTTATGAAGCAATGAAATTTGACCTCTTATTCTGTTTGGTATTAACATATAGTAATAATATATGTTTTTTGAGCCAAAAAATTTAGACTTTGTTTTATGGCAGTCCCAACCTGCAAAAAGTCAAGAATGTTCTTAAATAGATCTTTTTTCTACTTAAGGTCGATGTTTAATCACTTAATTGCACAATTATGGCTGATGGTGTGATGACATTTGATTGTGCAAGCAAGCATGTGACCTTTTAGAGATCCACTTGCAAGATATTGTTTGAACAATAAATTGAATAAGCTTGCTGTAATCTGGCTATTTTATATCTGAAAAAATAAAATTGTTATGGTAATTTATCTGGTTGATGATGTTTAATTGCTTCAACATTCACTCACTTGAAGCAAAAACAAAATATTGGAGCAACTGCTGTATTTTACCTTATGCAATGGATATTAGCCATGCAGATTAATTAGATCTACCTTTTGCTTCAAAGTTGTTGATTTATATGTGATATATTATGTTAATATATCCTGCATTGGAAGTAAATAATGTTTCTGCATATTCCTATATTAAATAGGAAAATATGAAGGCTGGAATTTTAAAATGCAGGCACATTGTGAGTCAATGGCGATATTGCAGATCCTGTTGCTGCAGCAGAGCAATTAGCATTTTGCAGAGCATAATTGTTTGTACGTCCTTTTTAGATTAATGTATGTAACGCTTGTGATGCGGCGCCAATTGCGGCAAACTTTATGCGACGCGCAGATCACCCGAAGAATTCCCGGAAGTTTCCGTTTTCGATGAGAGCCTAGTGTTTTTCGGGTGGAAACGACGTTCCGAGCAATACTCATCACTTCGCCATGACTGAAGACGCTCTATGGGAAAATTCCATCGTTTAGAGGGTCTAATTTGCAATTTAATAATTTTCGGGGTTATTTTGTAGTTTCTATTTTATGTTTGGGACCCTTTTATTATTTCTTGTAATTTTGGCGTTTAGGGTTAGTATTTAAACGTCTTTAGCCCCTGTTGAACGTAACTTTTGATATTTTATAAATCCGAGATTTATCTCTTTATCGTTCAATTATCGGTATTCCTCAGAATCAATTAGTTTTGTTCTTGTTCTTCCTATTCCACGCATTCGCGCTGCATCAGCTTGTATTTTCACATTATCAAAATTTGATCTTATATTATAGCATCTGAATGCTATAAATTTGATGAGCAATATTGTGTAAATATATTGTATACCATAAGTTTTCTAGCATTCTTGTATGAAGTTTGAGCTGGATGAATTACTGAAAATGGATAGTATATCTTTTCTTTAACTAATCATCTACTAAATTGTTTTGGAGATCTGTTGACTATTTAGGTTTGGATGAGTTTCAGAGACATGATATTCAAACACTACATTGCTAGGTTTAATTGAGATATAGTACTAAATTTGACTTCATTATTAAATGAATAATAATTATCGGAAAGTACTGGTATTATAAATGTGGATTACAAAGAAAACTAAATAATTACTAAGTAGTGAATAAACAAATCAATAATTGTATTTGTAGCGTAAGGTTGATTTTGGAGTGGAACAAGGCGGCAGCATAGGAATAAAGTCAAATTTATTTGAGTTGAAATTGCAGTAAATATCAAACAGTGATGTAGAATTGAAGCATCTGAATGATAGTATTATTCTCTGATCCCAAGAGATATATACTTAATTAATTAGATCCATGACTAATAATAATACGACTATGACTCTTCTCTCCCTAAGTCTAGATTGGGTCTATATGAAAATGGTATTATATTTGAATTCGACGCAACCTCCACGTGCCCCACAACCACAAGTCACAACACACATAAATAAATAAATACAATCCAATTCCTATTAATCAAATTTGTTTGTAATCTTAAACTAATACTATCGGATTACACAAGTCGATAAAAAATGTAATTAAACTAAGAAGATAAAACATCAAAATATCTCCATATGTTTTATTGTGAGGACAGGAATAAAAATATAAGAAAAATGAATATTTAGATTTTAATTTTGTTGGGTTTAAAAAACGAAAAAGATTGCAATTTGCAACGTTGTTTCTGAATCTTTCATCATCATAATCGGTTGGCTCTGTCGTCGTATTAGCCCTCTCTTTCTCTCTCTCTCTCACATTCAATTTTTCTGAATCGGTTAAACACACACTGCTCACACACACGCACACGCGACGCATCCATATGTGTGTGAGTGTGAGTTGTTGTGAGTTGTGAGTTGTGATGTGAGTGAGATCTATCACTGTTTCCGCCCTTTTCCCCCTTGTTTGAGTAGCGGATCTGCTCACTTTGCTTTCACACTCAAAGGCTCTTGATTTCGTTCTCAGCAAAGTGTTGATCGCTTTTTTGCTACTCAACAGCTATTCCTAGTAGTAGAAGAGGCTGCGCCTGCCTTGTGAGGAGAGGATTATTCCGGAATCGGAGAAAATGGAGGGAGAGAAGAAGCAATCGGCGGTTTCGGATGTCGGTGCGTGGGCTATGAATGTCATTAGCTCTGTTGGAATCATCATGGCTAATAAGCAGCTCATGTCCAACAACGGATATGCTTTCAGCTTTGGTTAGTTATCCCCTCTCTCTCTCAATTTTTTGAATTTTTCTGCTCCGATTTGAATTTTGAACCTGCAATTTCGACTTCAATTGCTTCTTACCGGATCTCGAGATGTTCAATTTCTCCTATTGTGGAATTGGGAGCTTTGCCACTGCTTGCACCTTACTGATTTAGCAATCAGCATCCCCTCTTTTGATGCCAACTTCGAACCCCTAACTCTTATAATTGAAGTTCGCCTTGACATGATTTGAAATCATATCACATATATTATAATTAAATGCAGTAGTTTGGGTTGCTACGGGCAGCAGAAACTATTGCAAGAAGATGCCTTCTATTTCTTACCTTCAATTCAAGAATTTACCTTTATAGGTTATTTACTGTGTTTAGCTCCAATTATATTTCAGTTGCTGTGCTTTGGCACTAGTTCTGATTAATGTATTCTCGATCGATGTTTCTCTAATAAATGGGAAGCCTTACATATAATTTCTTTCTCCTTGCAGCCACAACATTGACTGGTTTCCATTTCGCTGTTACCGCACTTGTTGGCATGATTTCAAATGCAACGGGATTTTCTGCATCAAAGCATGTACCTTTTTGGGAGTTGCTCTGGTTCTCAATTGTTGCGAATATGTCTATTACAGGGATGAATTTGAGCCTCATGCTAAACTCAGTCGGATTTTACCAGGTACACTTTCCATGTATATTTTCTGAAACAGATATGTATAATTGTTCAAAATGTATCTGGTAATGTTTATCTACCTACATCTTGTAAGTTAGCAGAAGATGATTTCAATTTTCTACTTCATTTGATGGAATAGCTTATGAATTTTGATTTTTCTTCCTCTTTTGAACAGTTTGCCACTTCATTATGAATTAGTTGGTCCTTTGCCCTGTTACTGTTACCACTTCAAGCCAAGTTCAAGTTCAAAATTTTTAAACTTAAGTTCATATGATCAAATGTATATTGTTCCCTCAGATTAGAATTCTTGCAGTGTGTAATATTTCTTGGTAGGAATACCAATTTTCTAATATCAGGGTTTTAAGATTCTTTTCTTCCAAGGTTCATTTCAATTATTTGGCCGCTCGATCAGTCTTGTTTTCCTGTAATAGGTATCATTCATTAGACTTTTTCAAATTAATCCTATTTGTTTATCTACAGTCATTCAGGAATGTTTTGGCAATATTTAGGGGTGTGCATTTTGAGTCAAATGGATTTAAAAAGTTAGCTAAGCATTCCGTTTTAGCCTGTATAAACTTTCTTAAAGTATATTCTCTAACCAATTTGACCCTTGTTAATCATGTTGTGCTAATTTCTCTTTCTCAAATTTGTTAATTGTCTGTATTTTTGGTGCAGATTTCGAAATTGAGTATGATCCCGGTGGTCTGCATTTTGGAGTGGATCCTTCATAGTAAGCAATACTCAAGTCAAGTTAAATTGTCCGTTGTGGTTGTGGTTATAGGCGTGGGTGTTTGCACTGTGACAGACGTCAAAGTGAACGCCAAAGGTTTTATATGTGCTTGTGTTGCAGTTCTATCCACCTCATTACAACAAATAGTGAGTAAATTGCCACCTTTTCTACAATAGACTAATATAGTAAGCCTTTCTATACATGCAAATTAACAAATTTTACTTCCAAAAATTGACAATGGTTACTTGTTAGTTACACAAATATCACTCAGGCTTTGATTGTTAAGATTAAATAGATTGATCGGATTTTATTGTGATTTTTCTATTTACTGAAGCTCCCATTCAACAATTGTCACCTTGCATTTTTCAAAAGAGAATAGCACGATGCAGCCAACCGGGCTGTGCAAATTGATTGTTCTTGATATTTCTGCTGCTTGTCCGGAATGCTGTCCTCTTAACATAACTCTAGTCTTTCCTTCATCTATGTCTTTACCACGTTTGCAGTTATATAATTAATGGTATTGTTTCGATGCAGTCAATAGGCTCCTTGCAGAAGAAGTACTCTATCGGATCATTTGAGTTATTGAGTAAAACTGCACCAATTCAAGCTTGCTCTCTCCTTGTGCTGGGTCCTATAATCGACTACTATCTCTCTGCAAACTTAATTTTGGACTATAAGTTTACTTCTGGAGCCCTGGTAAGCATGGATCTCGTCGTCTCTGCAATAACTCTAGCGCGTACAATGTTTCTAACATGAGTTTGCATAATGCGCAGTTGTTCATACTTCTTTCGTGTTCTCTAGCCGTGTTCTGCAACGTGAGCCAGTATCTCTGCATTGGACGGTTTTCGGCTGTTTCCTTCCAAGTTCTAGGGCACATGAAGACGGTGTGCGTGCTGACGTTGGGCTGGCTGCTGTTTGATTCCGAGCTGACATTCAAGAACATAATGGGGATGGGCGTGGCGGTGCTGGGCATGGTGATCTACAGTTGGGCTGTGGAAACTGAGAAACAGCAGCCTAAGATAGTAGCCAATGCAAAGCACAGCTTAACAGAAGAGGAGATCAGATTATTGAAAGATGGGTTGGAAACAGCTCCAATCAAGGATATTGAACTTGGTCAGCCCAAGCAGTAACTGCTTCCACCATCATCATCAACCTCATCATCATCAACAACATCACTTTGTGTAGTACTAGATTTAATTTGTCCTTTTCCTTTTTCAAAAAAAAAAAAAAAATTAATTGTGGACTGAGTGTTGAGAGCATACGAGTAAAAGTGAGAAAAATTTGTTTGGTTGTGGACACTGTTTATTTATAAAATCTTTATATATAGTAGTTGAATTTGATAAATTATCACACGAGGCACTTCCACATCTTTATTGTAGGGCTGACAATTTTCAACACGATCCGAAAACACGACACGAACCGGCACGCAATTAATGGGTCAATAACACGAGTTATTGGGTTCGGGTCCTTATCGGGTCGACCTGATAAG
>JAYJMF010000024.1:1862785-1882015 GCA_036873715.1 Salvia sclarea | reverse complement strand
AAAATCTCATCAAATCTAGACCACCCAATTTCAAAATTAATGGATGAGATTAGTTCTTAGTTCCTATTTTAAATAGGGGATGTATTTTATCCCTCCCCTATATATATATATATATATTTTAATTTTCTCTTAATTTTTCAACACTAATTTGACATGTATTTTTTCATGTTTTTCAATTTTAATACAAATTCAACAAATAACAAACACTATTTTTCAAATACCAATTCAACATATAACTTTTTTTATATTTTTCACTTCATAAAACAAATTTTAAAATTAAAAATTAGAAATTAAATTGAACTTTAAAATTTAAACCGGTACCCGATACGGTACCGGTTGCCTAAGATTCATACCGCGTACAGGGATTAGTACCGGATTTTTCGGTACTCGGGAACCGGTTCTCAGTACGGTACCGGTTTTCCCGCGGAACCGGTTCCCGTTTATCACCCCTAAGCGGAGCCACCATGGGGCCAGTGCGGCCCCCCCCCCCCCCCCCCTCTCCCCTCTCGGAATTTTTGAAATTGTTAAGGGTATTTTAGTAAAATAAATGAAAAATAAATAGGTACGGAGTATATATTAGTACTAGATTGGAAAAGTTGCATCTAATAGGAATCTTATACATCACTTATCTCCAAACTTGCCCACGTAACTAGCAAAAGTTGATTTACTTTTATTACTCTCTCCGTCCCATTAAATATGATACATTGACACCCTATTTTTGGGCACTGAAATTAAGAAAGTGTTGTTTTGCGTGTAAAGTGTTGTAGCTATTTTTGTTGACTAATTTTATAAGACAAAATTATTTTCTTTTTAGTATTGTACCATTACTAATGAGACAACTCAAAATAAAAAAGATGACATGTTTAGGAGAACGGAGGCAATAAAATTGAAGAAAAATGTGTATAATCAGTTCTTGTGCAAAACCTTTCTTCTGTTGATCGATATCCATACCTAAAAGATAAGAATTTATTTTACTCAAATTCTTTTGATTACTTATTGCAATTCGTACCTATTCATATTAATCTAATTTTTTTTTTCTCATTATTGCAATTCGTAAACCATTATCTTATTCTAATTTACATGTTCATAATTTTAAAAAATAATATTGTTTATTGATAATAAAGTTTATCAAGAGTTCTCTATCGAATAGTATGGAGATAAGTTATTGAATGATTATTAAGAGTGTCCACAGCAAAGCCCTCCAACATGGAGGGCTTTGCTAAAAAAAATATTATTTTATAGAAATAAAGTTAAGTCTTCCATTCCTGCAGTGAAGCCCTTCATGTTGGAGGGCTTAACATTTATTTTATTTTTATATTTAATTTTAGCTTTTAATTAAATTTAATTTAAACTATTTATTTAATTAAAATAAATAAATTGTATTGAATATTGGGAAAATTACAATATAATATTTCGAAAAAAAAAATAAAAAATTCTACGACCGAAACGCGCCCACATTTCCTCACTCGATAGATTCATTTTTTAAGAATTTAGTGTAAGAAAATTGGAGGATCGGTGTAGAAGTGAAGAAGATTTGAGGATTAGTGTAGAAATGAATAAGAGGAAGTGGTATTTATTGTGTAAATTGTGTATTAAAATTTAAAAAAATAAAAATGAAAAAAAAATATCGATGGCCAATGGGGAGAGGCCGCGTGTCCAGCGCCCACCCCCTCCGGGCGGGCTTCGGACAGCCCACGACCGCTCCCCATGGACGGGCTGCACTGGCAAAAAAAAAGCAGCGCCCGCCTCGCCGCAGGCGTTGCTGCGAATGCTCTAATATCTTTGCCACTTTGTACTTCCTTGTCAGACTGACAAGAGTGTGGATGCATTGCTTCAAGGGAAAAAGCCACTGGTTGAGGTAATCATGTTGTTCTTGTATGTTTTTAGCATTTGGATTTATATCTTAAGAATGGAAAATTCAAATAGAGAGTAAAGAAGGCTGAAGCGACACGGTTTGTAATGGCGTTGAGATTTGTAGGTAAGACGCAGAGACGAACAATTTAAGGTTGTCACGGAGAGATGGAAGAGTGATGACTAAACCTTCATTTCTCGCTCCTTGGTCAAGATAGAGGGCATGATGCATACAGGCGACAGAATGTGCTTGGAAGTTATTTGCAGATTCAACTACCTTAATTTATCTGTGCTCATGTTATTTTGTTACTTGATAGGTCAGTGAACTAATGATGTTGTAAAATTTTCTTTATCCTTTCTTTGTTGTTTTGGTATGTAAAAAGTAGTAGTAATTTGGATGTAAAGTTGGGGAATAATAATATCTGAATCTGTGGTACATCTTACGCCAAGTTCCATCTCCCAATTGGAGTGGACATAACAAAAATTTATTTGGAAAAGTAAAATTCAGGAGAAGATAAAGTAGCAACCATCTGAAATGAAAAATTGATATACCAGCCTTTCCTTTTATTGTGAGTAATAAAATAGAGCAAACGGTACTCTTAGAAAGATACATGGGAGGCTATGATAAAAGTAGAAAATGTGTGGTGTACAACAAAGAGTGAGGCTTAGCCTTAGAAGTTGTAGTAAGAGGAGGAAGATTTGCAAGGAAGACAAAACACTTTGGTATCATCCTATATTCATGGCATTGGCAGCAGCTCTTGGGATTGGGACTTGTAATAATAGCACTAGTGCTGCCCATTTCCCTAACCAAAAACCCGCAGCCAAACATGCCCCATTCTGCTTTTTGAGTTGGGATTCAAATTCAAGGAAAACTCCTCTTTCTATAATAGGTCGATCCAAAGCAAGAGGAAGCCGCCCTTGCCCTTGTTCATCGCAACTAAAAGTAACAATGTCTTCCTCTGCAACTGAAACTGAGAAATTGGGGATTAAGATCGTCAAAAACCCTCCTGAATCTAAACTCTCCGAGCTCGGCGTTCGCTCTTGGCCTAAGTAAGTTCACGAATCCCCTTTTTCACAAATTCCTACGTGCACTCTATTCTATTCTCTCAGAATCCCAATCTCGTTTATTCTGATGTATCGTTCATGCTTGTCCAATATTAATCTCAAAGTTCAAACTACAACTCTCGACCTTTTCAATTTTTGAGTGTAGGGTGGCTAAATGCCCAAAAGCATGATGCGCTTCTATCAGATTTTACATATTATTAATCAATTTTCTTCTTACCCGACTCCATTTGAGTATGTCAACGTCATTCGAGCTCATGTCTCCTATCCTGTTTGGTATAACCTTGCTAGCTCTATACATCTTGGAATGCAGATCACCTTTGAAATTTAACTGAAACTTTGAGATTCTCCAAAGTGAACCCCCCTTTTTTTTTACTTGCTTCATGTTCGTACTTGGCTTGTAGTTGTCATGATATAATTAACATAAGAAATGTAGTCCTATTGCTGAATTGGCCTTATGCATGGCTTTGAATTTGATGATTTTAATCTTTTATTTTAAATTCTCAAATAGGTGGGGATGCCCTCCAAGCAACTTTCCATGGACATACTCTGCAAAAGAAACGTGCTATCTGTTGAAGGGGAAGGTGAAAGTGTACCCCGATGGATCCAAGGAGGCAGTTGAGATTGGTGCAGGTGATTTGGTCGTCTTCCCTAAAGGGATGAGCTGCACCTGGGATGTCTCTGAAGCTGTTGACAAGCATTACCAGTTTGAATGAGTCCTATATATCACAATTCAACCTTACTTATTTTGTCATTTACATCTTAGTTTGAGCAGATCTCCACTTGGGATGGCAACTTCTGTAAATTTCTTCAATAATAAGACTGTTATATTAAGCTGCTCTTGCTGCTTACATTGGGAGTTATTACCACAACCCATAGCAGTGTCCATTTTGCCTTACATTCTGTTTCTCTGAAGGGACTCCAAGACAATAAAAACAGTTGCACTCATGAATCATTGACTGAAAAATTGTCAACCCTTGACAGGAAGAAAAGGTAAAATGAGCTATTTCTTTGATAAATACTGTAGATACAAAAGTGTAAAACACCATTTTAGTGTACAACAAACTGCCTGCCGGTGTCGCATGGGAAGTATCTATGTTGAACCATCACCTAGCGCTACTGTACTCTTATTTTCTATCCCCAGTCAACTCAGATATCCCTATCTATGATGACAACTACAAATGGTGAATGAATTAAGTGTTACAATATATTCAGGGTGGAAAGTAACAAGAGACAAAATTCCTTCTTACAAGCTAAAAAACTACATGCTCATTGCTCTTGATGAGACCTCCAATTCACCTTCTTGCAGATCAACATCAGCTGCCGCTTTTCCGTCCTAGAGAACAAGTCACACTCCAGTCTTAGGAAAACCAACTCAAGGCATAATAATCTATCGCGAGTAGATTTAATTATATCATACCTTGTTGTTGGCCTCTGCTTGGTATCTCTCCAAAGCACCATCACCACGAAGTAATTTTCCTCCACATCCAGCTACGTCCACCGTTCCTATTGACTCTTCGTCAACCACAACCGCATCTACTCTATCTTCTCCAGTCTTAGCGTCTGGAATCTGAGCGTAAGAAACAATGTATATGGAATGCAGGGTTACACAATGCGCCGATTTCTATATAATAATGAGATACACAATCATGAGGTTACCTCATACATAGCATCCGTTAGGAGGCCTTCGAGTATGGCTCTTAATCCTCTAGCACCCGTATTTTTTGTCATTGCTTTATTGGCAATCAGACGTAATGCTTTATCAGTGAAGTGTAACTTCACCTGAGATTTATATATTTTAAACAGGTTATTTCATTCAGTGCCAAAATCATCAGTGGACAAGAAGAGCTAAAGCCTCAAGGAAAACAAAAGGGCTTACATTATTCATGTCAAATAACTTCCTGTACTGCTTACCAAGAGCATTTTTGGGCTCTGTCAAGACCTGCGAAAGAAATCTAGTCAATAAATATTGGGAGAGTTATTATAGCCAAAGTACATGACTTGCCTGTGAGATGCTTTAGTCATGTATGAAAAACTAAGACAAGAACATATGTATGAATGTGTGACAATGATGCAGATTTGTTCATAGTTCCTTGCTTTTCTAAATAAATTAAGAGTTTGTCAATAGGAACTTTATATTACTTTAGAGAGAGAGAGGGGAGAGACAAAAATATTGTGCTGGGTCAGTCCTCTGCTTGCAACACATGTTAGCTACGTTGATGATATATACTGTAACTCTCTTTTATTCAGACTTCATTGGATGTATAGAATGAGATAACTAGAAGAAAAAACAAATAGTAATGGATCAATCAGTATTACCTGAACAAGTTGATCTTCTGTAAGGGCTGACAGACTAACCAAAATGGGGAAACGCCCAATAAATTCTGGAATTAGACCATATGCTATAAGATCACTACTTTCTACCTGGGAAAAAAAATCACTTTTTCAGACTTCATATACAGGTTACAGGTAAGTAAAAAAAATCTCACTATCCCAAGCAAGCAACAATATATCTTCAATATCCCAGTGTCAATATTCTTACAGATTCGAGTAAGGAGGACGTCACAACAGCATCAATCACTCCACCTGCTCTCATGTTAGCACGTACAGGAGCTCCAAACCCAATTGACGAGTCCTGTCTTCTGCAAGATACAATTAAAGATGTGGTTCAGATCATTGTAGAAACACAACTGGCAGTCAGTTTGCAAGTTCTTTTCTCCCGTGATTGAGGAACTATGGGAAAGGGAAATTACCTCTCAGATATGGTTTTATCTAAATCAATAAATGCACCTCCACATATGAAAAGGATGTCTTTAGTGTCCATCTGGAGAAAAAAAAAGATGCATAACATACTAGTCCAGTGGAACAGATATTGAATGTTGAATGACTTTGAATGGTCTGCTAGCATTTCCAGAAGTCCAGTTTAGAGATGTGATTATTGTGGCCTTTAAAGTGTTCTTGCTTAGTCTTATAGATAATTAATAGCAATGTTTCAAAGAAAAAGTTTTATTCATGATGGATTTCCTTTTGGGATGAGGAAAAAACTGCCACAAACTTCTGTTTAGCAAGCAAGATAAGAAAGCTAGAGCGGTTTTATTTTCCTTTCTTTTATTCTCTTCAATGGAAATCGACAAATAGACATTTAGGACAAATACGAGACAATTAGAACCAGTGTACCTGAATGTTATCACCACGAGGGTGCTTCCTTGCCCCTTTTTCTGGAACATTGACTATCTGGCATTCAAAGTGAGATATACTAATTGAAATACTCATCTCATGTTATGACATCAATTCCATGACAATTGACAAGAAACTTTTTTTTTTGTATCAGGACAAAAAACATTTTGTTATTTCCAGATAATTTTGTCTAACAAGATAGCTTATCCACTTTAAACTATGTACTTATGGCTTTTATCACTGATGAATGCTCATAAGTCATAAATAAGTCATAAAATAGTATGAGTTCGTATTGAGTAGATAAATGAATATACATGATGTCATGACAGTGACTAGTCATCCTAGCAGATTAATATGTAGATTTGGTCAAAACTCGCGATTTACAATCCAACTAACCCTAACAAAATAATTTTACTAAAAATGCTAGTTGGAATAGTTCATACATTTGGTATATTAAAAACCTTGCCAACTGAAGTGCCCTCAATTTATTTTATTTTATTTTACTTTTGTGGAATTTAATTTTAGTATATTATTTGTATTATACATGAAGAAGCCAACTCCATATAAGTGGAAGACATTCATGAGAAACCAAACTCAATTTATATCCAAACAGTTTAAGAAAACATAAATAATTTCTTCTAGAGGCAATCATAGTCTTATATGCTTAAAGTGAGTCATGTATAATCCCCACAAATATACAATGTCGCATGTCATGGGACCATTACTTACAGTTCCTTCCAGCATTTTCAGTAATGCCTGCTGGACACCTTCACCGGAAACATCTCTGCTGATGTTCAAACTTTCGGCCTTAAATATCAACAAAAGGATAAAATAACATAGTAATTAGAATTGCATTCAATCATAAGAAGCACAAAGAAAAACAAAGAAATGATTAGAACCTTTTTAGTTATCTTATCAACTTCATCTATGTAGACTATTCCCTGTTGTGCAGCTTGCACATTAAACTCGGCAGCCTTGAAGCAAATGTGAAAAATGAAATAGTAAGCGTCAATCATGCAAAAAAAATGGAAATTCAAAGAGTAAGCACCAATCAGAGGAAAAGTGTAAAGGCAACACAGACTTTCTTTTTCCTTCAAATGCAGATATATCTCTTCCCATCCCATCCCCACCAAGAATGATAAAGAACGAAAAGATATTTTATAATCCCAGACAATCCTCCACTAATGTCCATCCAGCTTCTTATAAAAAAGTGAGCGAAAAGAAATTTAAATGCAGATATATCTAAACTGAACTGAAAAACGTAACTATTATAGGCAGCTATGAATCAATTTCCTCATTTTTCTTACAAACAGAAAGTGAGTTTGGACACTTCTAAAGTATAGCCAACTGAAACAATTTCTTTCCAACTCAAGGGAACAAATTGGTCAAGTTGACATCTCAGCATGTATCCTACCATTGAAAATATTAGCAGCCTGTGCTTTTACTGAAAATTATTACAGAGACGACAAAGGCACAATCACATATGAACAACCAATTTAACAATAAAATTGTAGGATACCATGAGTAATTTGTACAATATTGATTCAACATCTTCACCAACATAACCAGCCTGCAATATACAAATACTTGCTTTTAGCTATGAAGGAGAAAATGACATGGGAAAAAAGACAAAGAAATTCAAAGAAAATAATAAATACTCCCTCAGTCCACAAAAAGTTTGCCCCACTTATGCTATATTATAGGCACTTGGGGTAAACTTCTCATGGATAAAGGGAGTATATATTTGTTGATTAATTTTCCCTCTTTATGCAACCTGTGATTGTAAGACTTTATCAATTTACGAGTGGCAGTTTTGATGTGGTATGACCATACAATGAAAATTTCTTCAAGTCAAAAATACAAGCAGCATGAAGTGTTCCCCTTCCTTATCAATGAAATTGAACTTTTTGCGCCACCATTACTTAATGCTAGATTTACATGGTTCAACTTGCTGGCAGCATGGTTTGGTTGTAGATTAGATTATTTTTATCCATTTGTAATTTCTCATATTAGGATGAACAGGTAATGCATTCACTTTTCAAGATATAATTCTTTTGTGATGAGAGGTACAAATCCAATTTAAACTCAAACTCCTGACCCCACCACACTCTCGTGCCACCTAACTACATGGAGCTGATATTAAATATTCTAACATGTAAAATTGTTCACCAACCTGTGTCAAAGTAGTTGCATCCGCAATGACAAAAGGTACATTGACAAAACGTGCAAGAGTTTTTGCAAGCAGAGTTTTCCCTGATAACCAGGAATAACCTATTCAGCAACTTACTCGAGATTTATAAAGAAGAAAATAACATAAACTTTGAAGAAGATCCTACAGTAAAATAGTAAAATCAGCACACTGAACCAAAGAATAGTGTCGGGCATAAGCATTTTGAACTTAGGAATCATACCTGATCCAGTTGGGCCCATCAATAACACATTGCTTTTTTCCAAGTCAACATTTTCTTCATCATCTAATATGGATGGTTCAGCTTCCGACCTAGTACATGCAACAAGAATTGTTACTGGATTTCCATCAATATTCTTCTCTGCTTTGGACATATATGTTGGAGTATGACTCTATTAAATCTCACCCCCCCCCCCTTCCCCCCCCCATGTTGTTGAGACTTGAGAGTGGTATAAGGTTCACATAGCAACTTTGAATATGTTCCATCATCGCCGCTCTCAGGCTCATCTCCAATAAAGGAAATCAAAACAAATGGCCACTTATTGACTAGCTGGAGAATCAATAATCTCCCAGGAGACAGAAAATGGAGATGGATCTGAAATTCCACTTTGCCTTAGAATAATACTCTTATCTGACTAGTCAAAGCTAATGTTATATGAATGAAAATAGAAATTTATCAAGAGGTGTGGACTCTTGGAGATGTTTAAGGAATTTGGATTTCAGGTTTCGTTAAATGATAAATGATGAATCATCATCACCGCAGAAGCATCAATGAAGAATACAGATTCTTGGTTGAATGGGTGCATGGCTGATTTCAACAAACATAGAGGAACTAATTTTTCTGATGGGCTAATTATTGAGATTAATCAAGCCTGGAATCTAGTGATGCACTGGAGCTCCCACATCAAGAAAACAAGAGCACTTTAAGCAGACATGGTAGAAGTTGCCTTCTAGAACCATTAAGTTTATTTTTCTTATTCTCATATAGTCATATGTACCACAAAAGGATTATGAAAAAAGAAGAGACTGTAATCACTAACCCTTTTGGTAAGGATCCATGAGAGATCCTTTTGTAGTGATTATACACAGCTACTGAAAGCACCTGCCAATATATAACATCAAAACCAGAACTGAAATCTTTTTTGATAAGATCAAACAAAAAATAATATCAGGCTATGTGAAAACAAGATGGGCGTAATTTATTGGAGAAACCGTGTGTGATATATTCACTGTATGAAAGTGACCATATCCATATGGATCCCAAAGACAAGATAATATCAGTGAATTGAGGATTGTATTAAGCTCAACTACTTCAGCACCAGCTTCAGAGAATGGTGAAAAGGTATTGATAGATATACATGAGGATGCTCGGTCGTAATATACAATACAATCAATTGACATGGCAAGTAAAACAAGTGGATAAGATGAGGACCTTTTTGGCACGTTCCTGGCCGATGACAAATTTATCTAGTCCCTTGCAGATCTCCTTTGGTGTTGGAAAATTTTTGCCAAGATTAGACCCACCCCAGGTGGTCTTCTCTTCATTGGTTCGGTTGGCATTGCCATTGCTGTTGCCTGCTCCTCCGCCATTACCTCCTGATGCTCGAATGACATTGACACCAGGTGCAAAGGGTGGTCCAGGTGGGGTATGCACGGCTATCCCATTTCCTGATGGGGGCGGGGGTGGGGGCGGGGGCCAGTTCTCTGGTGGCTCACTGCCATACGACCTCAAGGTCTCCCAGAAGGAAGGCCGGAACCGCTTGCCATGGTCTTGACCATCAGCCGATTTCTTGTCAGAATTGGAGTTCTTACTTCTGACCCTGCCAGTCTCAATGAAACTTCCCTGAAGAGGAGACATCTTGAACGGCCTGAAGTAATAGGCCGTCTTACAATTGGGGCAGAGATTCACAGCGTGGAAAGCATTATTCCCTCCTTTACCATCGGTAGCAGCAGCAGGTTTGTTATGACTGCTCTTGCCACCAGCATCGGGGGCATCGGGCGCATCGCAATTTGATTCGGAATTGGGGGGAATGAGGTGGTTGGGGCGGTTGGTGAAGAGGAGATCCATTTGCTTGGAGCAGCGAGGGCAATTAGCCTCCGCCCTAATTCTCCTGGTAGTGGGGCGGTGCTCATCGTCGCCGCCGCCGCTGCCCCCCTGCTCCCACTTGTACCTCGCCTGCACTCCGATGAAGGATTCCCTCCGCTTCACAGCGTGCACGCAATTGACGAACCCGCGCTTTTGCAGCTGCGAATAAGAATGATTACAGCCCCACCACCCTTTACCGGCCACCTCTCTTAGTCTTGTCCATCTCCAAACTCCCGACATGGCAACGTCCGATCTTTGTTGTAACCGCCTCCTCAATTGATCAAATTCTTATCTTTTTTAGTGAAAAATGGACAGTATTTATTCAGTTCATAGCGGGATGCATTTTATCCAGTGGAATCTAATCTAATCTTTGTACGCTAGGAAGTGAATATAGGGGAACACACAGAAGGAGGAAATGAACGAATACCACGGCACAACATCCAAATGGGGGCGCATTTGTAGGAGAAGAAAGCCCAGAATAGAACAACATCAACTGCAACACTCCAACTCCAACAAATCAATCTCACCGATCTCAATTTTAAGAACCGCAATCTGAGGCTGATCCCCTTTCACTAAAATTGGATATCAACTCACCCTTTAGTTGCTTCTTTTTTCTACAATCTCATTATTTTATTTTATCAGACATATAATATGTGATTTAGGCGATGAGGTCTACAACAGTTATTCCTTCATGATATATAAGTATTTCTCTCAATCTTAAAAAAAGTACACCTCTTTGTAACCATTTTCATTTTCTCTCTCTCTATTTTTTTGAAACGAAGAAAGATTCATTTTCTTTCTTTGTAACCAAATTAGTACAGTATTTTCTTTTGGGGACATTTTGTATATAACTATATATACTAATTTAATATCATATATAGTAACTTTATTATTGTATAAAATTAAATTTACGTCAAAATGCAATTTTATTACAAATATATAAATAAAATCTTAAAATTCCTTCATAGGGAAAATACTTAGAAATCATTATGCTTTTTTATTTTTACGAACTAATACTGTATTTCTTATAGTTATATTTTGGGCGTGTTTATGTATTTTAATAAGTGGACTCATGTGAAAATGGCCGTATATAGAATATTGACACTTTTTACTTTGTAATTATAGGTGGGAAAAAAAAAAGTTTACTCTTTTATACATTCGCATATGCAAACAATATAAGAATATTTCAACACTAGTATTTTAAATAGTAAATCCCTTCTACAGTTTATCTATCGTTGTTGAGTTTTTGATAATTATTTTCTTGTTGAGAGGTTCGGTTTTTTCAGGATTGTTATTTGGAAAAATGCCAAATAAATTATAGAGTATGACCAAATTTATACAATAATTTTACTCCATTTTGAAAAGTTGGCAATTAAATGTACATATATAATTATATACCATTTTTTTTGTAACTATAGTTCAACGACGAGTTTGATATTTTGAGGATGTGGCTTTTTTAACCGATTAGCTCACTCTTGACCAATTCATTACGGCTAAAGATCAGTCTCATATTATGAAATAGTTTAATGCCAAATAAAGGCTTGGAAACAATTGGCGCATAAGATTTTCGACATACAATCAAGTTGTCTAGTTGAATTTGGAAAACAATTGCGTTCTCAGACTTTTGGCCAAACTATAATACTACTCTTGGAATTAAAATATGGGATTTTATGTTGTTGAAAAGAGGAACATTTGTTGGTTCGTTGATTTTAGTTGAATAATTATTAAAAAAAATAGCGAATAAAATAATTTCACAACCAATTTGAGAAATTACAAAATGAGTCATAGTTTTTATTTGTTTGACGACGTCGGAGTATTTCTTTATGAGTTTCTGAGTCATGTATATTTGACAAGTGACTTCATAACCTTTAGTTTAGTTAGTTTTATATTGATTTCAAAGTGACTAAGTGTCTGACCCCTATTTGTTTTACTCAGCTTTCACTTAACAAAAATAAAATAACTATGCTCGTTTGGTAGCCTATACAAGATATCTCAAGATAGGAAAAAATTAGTAAAGGGAGTCAAGAATAAAGGATATTATTTATATTGACTTTTTGTTTGGTAGATAATTCAAAAACACCTACTGACATAAAAGAGTGTTTGGTAGATTAAACAATTCAATAGATAAACTTATTGCAATTACAATTTTAACCTCCAAATTAATAGATATTTTAGAAATCTTAACCAAATTCTAAAAACCCACACAAAAACGAGGCTGGGATTCTATCCTATTCTCTACATCCCAAAATCGGCGTGCCGATTGCCGCAAAGACTTTCCAGCGAGAAACGTGACCGGACCGCTAATCTGCTGAAATTGAAACATGAGAACGAAATTAACACAGATCTAAATGGTCAGACAACCTATGAAAAATTGATCCAAACAGCTAATCTGCTGAAGAACGAACTTACTTGATGTTTTTTGGTGTCGGATCAAAAGCTCATCCAGCGAGCGCCGTCTGAGATATTATAGTCTTCAATTCCTGGGTCTTGGCTATTCTCGGTTGGGGCTTGTTGAATATTGGGGAAGAAGATGAAGAAGGGAACTTGAATTGATCAATATCAAAATAGCTTGTTGATTTTTGTTTAGAAAAAGCTTGAAGAATGTTGGGGAAGAAAGTGAAGTCTGAAGAGGGTAATTTCAAAACTTCAATCTCAAAAAGTGCCCGTCACTTTTTTGGGATTCTCAAAATTGGGAAAATTACGTGCACTGTTCAAAGGGAAAAATAATAATCCGCCGAATTTTTGCAGATTATAATCAAGCGTTTTCAATTCAAATAGGCGTGGGCCGAACGAATGCGGCAGGCCTGAGCGACATTATCAATTGTTACCACGCACCTTATTAAGACAGACAAAATTTGCTTATCCATCGTTTTAAGGCGTACCAAACGAGCCCTAAATTGAAACCATGTTTTTGGCTTGCAGGATAAATTTAAAACAATGTCAAAGTTGTAAATTAAGAGACAAAGATCTTTTTGTTTGGTTAATAGATTAACGATTGCTATGTCTACAGCCTGACTTATTAGTAGGAGATATATTTTTTATGTGATTAGGAGATCAATGACTCCTACATGATCTAACTTATTAGTAGGATGATCACACTGCAATGACTCACTTGCTTATCATAAGTTCATAACTCTGAATTCTACAATTTTTAGAAAGAAAAAAAACGATAAAAAAGCTAATAAAAATGAAAAAAGACCTGCCACGATTGACATCGTTAGTTTTGAAATACTATTAAAAAATTTGGCATAAAAGTAAATGCCAAAAACTCTATAATATGTATACGAATGTAGATAGATAGACATGTGATGTGAGCTAGTCTACGTGGGCTGGGTTTGAGGTAGATTTTGTTCGAATAGTGGTAAAAGTCCAAGAAGTGTCCATGTGGATGCAATTAGCATCTCTAATTTCAACTCAGCCCATGAATACAAATAAAGGGATTAATTATATAATTGTACAAATTATTCTTAAAATTTGATTTTTGATTAAATCTACATTTGTGTCAAAAATTACATGATCTTATATTTTTTTGGGAGTTCGGCTCGAATTAAAATTTTGGCTCCAATTTGATCCTATATGGAAGTCATATATTAATTGCGCAACATTTTTCCAATAACTACAACATTGCCATCTTATCTTATCGTATATAGTATATAAAAACAACACTATTTTCTTCACATTCTCTATTACTCCGCCATTGGTCGAAACAAAAAGAACAATGGAAATGTCTACTATATAATATCATTGTAGTTTTTATATAAATTTGAAGACAATATTTTATTAATCCCCATATAAAAATTTCACGTAATTAACCTATGACTTCTATGTAAGAAATGTCACCACAATTTTATTTCGTAAGAGTTAAAAGATTGTGCATTGTAAAATTAAAGAAATATATTTAATTAAAAATTAAATTTAAAAATAGCTAGTATATCTATCCATAGACAAATAATTGTAAACAAAATAACGTGGAATAATAGTAGAGAACTTGATATAGGATTTAATTATAAATAAATAAAATGATAAAGGATTGGAGTCATTCGACTCTTCCGACCGGCGGCAACACACTATTTTAATTTTGTTTTAATGTTATCTAAAGTAGGGTGAGTGTATTTGTGCAACATTCAAACATACCCTAAAACCCCAACTTCCCGGTTTGTGAAAAACCCCAAATGGGTGACGAGAAATCAAGTCATCAAAGGCCTGTGCCTGAATCCCTTCAACCTCCCTCCAAACTGCAGAGAATCGACTCCTCCGAGGAAGAGACTGAAACGAATATGACTCCCAATCCCAGAACTCAAAGATACCTAGTAGCAATTGAGTACATCGGCACTCGCTTTTTAGGCGCCCAAAAGCAGCCAACTGGCAGAACCGTTGTGGGCGTTCTTGAGGTACCTCTCATTCATATCGATTTATTCCACTCACCAAATTTCTTATTTGATATGTGTTTCGATGCATCTAGGACGCCTTTCAAAAATTCATTGGCCAGCCAGTTTCCATTTTCTGCTCGAGTCGGACCGTGAGTTCCATCTCTTTTTCCCTTTTCGTTTTTTTTTCTGTTTGGTTGTAATCCTTAAACTGTAACAACTCATTTTCAGGATGCTGGTGTTCATGCACTATCAAATGTATGCCATGTAGATGTTGAGCGGATAAGCAAAAGAAAACCTGGTGAAGTTGTAAGTAACTTGTTATTTCTCATTTTCACAATCAGATCATGCTTTGCTCGGTCGTGTATATATACAAAGAATGCAGATGTCCATTTCATATGAAATTCAAGGCATCCTAAATTGCTACTCTTAATTTCTTCATGCAGTTATTGCCTCATGAACCCGCTGTAGTTCAAAAAGCTGTTAATCATTTTTTGCAGGTATGCTTTATCATTTCAACACATTTGAGTCCAACGATTACATTCCATCCTCACAGATTGCGTTCACTATTGAATCTTCATTTTTGTGTTGGGCTAGTAATTTGCATGTTTTGTTGATGAATACATACAAGGATACCAAGAAATATGGATGTCGTTAGAAAACTCTGAATATGTGATTTTTGCGGGGTGCCTTCAATTTAATGATGGGATATCATAGGACAAAAAAATTGGATGGAAAGTTTTTCGGTGAGGTGTTTGTGTGTGGGTGCGTGATTTGAAGTTGGAAGCTTTATATCAATTTGATATCAGATGGTGTATTGACAGAGAGCTTACAAAGCTCGAGTCTAGTGTAAAATGTATTTTAGTGAACGTTAACAAGCTATCCAACTCAGGGGTACAAGTACATCATAAATATGGTCTTTTTGGCCCCCTCAACAATCTTTAGGGTGTATATGTGAATCAAATAAACGTTGAAGGTGTTGTTGCACCTTCCTTAAATCAACTTAGTGACAGCTTTTTACACCCGTTAAATTCAAGGGGTGTAATTGTGCCATTTATTTGGGGGTTTGAAGCATTTTGCATAAACAGTTGCTAAAGGGGGGTATTTGTCAATCAGTGTATATGTGGGGGGAGGGGGGTTGTTCTTGGCACATTATCCTTCTTGCCTTATTAGTCTCTTTGAGAAATTTGACACATGTCCAGTGTGTTTTTGCTGCAGAAGAGTGAAGGTGATATTATGGTGGTCGATGTTAAGTGTGTTCCATCTGATTTTCATGCGCGTTATAAAGCTCTAGAACGGACGTAGGTATCATTATCAAAAACAACTTTTCCTCTGAAATTGCTTGTATGCCCTGCAATAGTCGATTAAGTTTTTAATATCTCTTTTACGTATCTAATTTCTTTGTGGTCTCTATCATGTAAACTATAGATGAAATTGTCTAAAATCACTTTTTAACTTGGGAAGAAAATTTGGTAGCTGCCACTTGTGTATTGATTTATTATATGTCGTACGAATAGATTTCTAGAAGGAATTACATTGCTTATTTAATACTAAGGGTAAAGAAATCTTTTGCCATACTATATTTACTTGTTTGAATGAAACTTAATGTGACCCTTACATTCTGGTGCACAGTGCACTTTAGCATCCTTTTTCTTTCTCTTCCTGATAGTTGTAAAAGAGTGCTTTGCTATTGTTGGAAAATATTTGTTGGCACCAAATATTTAGTAAGTACAAAGTGTTGCTTTGGTTATTCTTTTGTAGGTACTTCTACAGATTGTTATGTGGGAAGGAGCCACTGTCTACCTTTGAAAAGGACCGGGCTTGGCATATTCCTGAAGAACTTTCTGTTTTAGATATGCAGGTTGGTAGAAAACTTTAGCTAAACCTTTTGTGATTGTTGATTGTCTTTTCATCATTGATGTAATGGGTTTACTTCCCTTATGCAGAAAGCATGCAGAGTACTTGTTGGGCACCACGACTTTAGTTCTTTCAGGGCTGCTTCATGCCAGGTTCTTCGCGTGTTTCCATGGAAATTCTTTGACATCATAATGTTGTTTTTGAACTTGGTTTCATATCATAGACCTTTTAATCTATATTTTATTTGGCGTTTTCCTTTAAACTCTAACTGTGCTTTTTCCTTGCTTGACAGGCCAAGTCACCCATCAGAACTCTGGATGAGCTAAGCGTCACAGAGGTTGCTTCAAGCCCATATTTTCCCTCTGTGTTAGAGAGAGAACAAAGCAATTATGTCCTGGCCAGTTCCGGCTCAGTCTCAAAGAAGTTACAAGATGATTCTCCCTCTCTTGCTGGCATTTCCGATGAACTTAAAGAAAATCCCAGAGCCGCGGGCGGTCATAAATTTGGAGCAAGGAAAAGTCACCGTTGCTTTGTGATTACTGCAAGGGCACGGTCCTTCCTGTACCATCAGGTAGCTTCTGTGCTTCTTAGCCAATTGTCCTGTGTATTGTATATTCGCTGCATTCCAGCATTCAGAAATCATATAGATTTCAGCACACTGATTTTTTGAGTAATTGGAGAAACACCAAAACTTGTTTGGATCCCGTTTTCCCATATGTTTCATCAACTTGGTAAGACCTGTTTCCGACATTAAATGGTTTGTCTCGTTAATACTAGCTAACATAATACCCTGTCCTAGTCCAATAGAAAAAGGAACTAAAAAATCTGATATGTTTCTTTGGCTTGGGTTTCTTTTCAAGAGCCACTGTATCAATAGTGCTTCAAATGCGAATGAATTTCACGATTCAGTGTTCTCACCTTTTAGAAACCATTTTACATTTATAGGCATTTGGAAGCTGCTAACTTGTCTGAAATATAGGAAAGTCCTTGGGGATTTGATCTTCGATTGACCTTACAGTGAAAGTATGATGCAGGAGCTAGATTGCATTAAACATACCTCAGTTTGACAATGTTATTCATTTGAAATTTTGAACTATGCTTCTGGCTTCTGGCTTCTGGATCCAAATATTGTTATACCACATTTCCTTTAATTGGTATGATTTTACTAAAATCTGATGTCCAAAATTTGAGCAGGTCAGGTTGCTTGTTGGTGTTCTGAAAGCAGTGGGCACTGGTGATCTCACTATTTCTGATGGTAAATACTCATTTAAAGTATACATGTGTGTGTTTGGGGTGGGTAATGAAGTCTTAATATCTAAATTATGTTTTTGGTTCGTTTCAGTTGAGAAAATCCTTGAAGCAAAGAACGTAAATACTGTTCCTCCAATGGCCCCTGCATGTGGTCTCTATCTTGGACATGTAAACTATGATCTCCAAAGTGACAGCTGAAGTTGCTTGGTGAATGGTTATAGTATCTGGTTTCCAGTAACTACAAATTAATTAGGGCAAAGTTTATCTTGGTTTGGACTATTTGTCTATTTCTCATTGTTTCCCTCCCTCACTGCCCATTTTGAGATTTCCTAGTGCAACTTTTACAACCTTTTCAGGTGTTTTGTGCTAAAAGTTTTGAAGAAGAGAATATAAGCTTATGTAGTACTTACTGCGTTCTCCAATTAGTTTATAATTCCAGCCTCAGTGTAATTTCGATTCCATAATTATCGAATTGATGGCCATCGACTTTTTTTTGTTCATCGTATCTTAAGAAATAGACTATTTGAAGAATTTAAATAAAATAACATGACCAAGAAAAGAAAGGTCATGTTGCATTGAAAAAAGTCTAATACTAGGACTTTAAAAGATTATGTACCAATATGATGTAGGAATTATAAATCAATTTGGACTACAAAGTACTAATATTACATTGTGTCAGCTCTTTAGCAAAACTTATTAAAATATTTTTTGACTGGAAATAATTAATTATTTTCTTTAAAAAGTGAATCAAAGTATGTATGTTCTAAAGTACTGTGCATCCTCTGAATTAATTACTGTAGCGTAATTTAGGGCTTCCGCAGCGGCACGGGCGCAGCCGCAGTCGCTGCAGTGTGCCCGCGGTTGTGGCGGCAGCTATCTCGTTGCCGCCCGCCGCGGGCGCACCGTGGCGGGCGTGGTAGCTCCCGTCCAGCCGTCTCTTCCGCCCGCCACGTGTCGTTGCCCTATTGGGCAACAACTTTTTCCTTTTTTTTTATTTTATTTTTTAATTTTTTTTAAAAATAAATTTAAACACTATAAATACCACTTAACTAATTCATTTTATACACCATTCCTCCAACTCTTCTTCACTTCTACACAAATTATTCAATTTTCTTACACTCTTAAATTTAAGAAATGAATCTATCTCGCGAGGAACGTCAAAGGCTAGCGCTCCGTGCGATCCAATTACAAAATGAAATAGATGAAGAGGAGGCCGCAGATCGGGAGCGGGAAGCACGGCGAGCCGCGAGACCGAAAAAAAGATACATTGAGCGGGATCGTGAGGGAGGGTTCGAGCAGCTTTGGCAAGATTATTTTTGCGCGGAGCCCACGTATCCGGCGGAAATGTTTCGACGCCGGTTTCGCATGCGAAGACCGTTGTTCATGCGAAT
>JAYJMF010000024.1:1848995-1860553 GCA_036873715.1 Salvia sclarea | reverse complement strand
CCGAGGGAGATGGGATCTCCCGGAGTGGTCAATTATCTTCCTTAGTGAAGAGGAGGTGGTGAAACCGTCCTCATCAAAATTAAATTATATAATTTGAATTCTAATCATTCATTTTAAATATAATTATCAAATTAAAATAAATATAAGAAAATCATTTCAAATTATATACACAAACAAATATTAAGAATAAGTATAGTGTGTAAAAATGTATTATTGATTTACTTATTATTGCGCATGGAATTAAATGTGGCAAAAAAAATAATAATAAAATGAACATTTCATTTATGTCTAATTACTAGCACAAGAAAACGTTACAAATTAACCCAATGTATAGTACGTGCCACTTACTATATAATTACAAGTAATGAATTAGAATTTAAGTTTAAATACAATTACAAGTCAGAAAAGCCGAATATATAATTAAGCAATATATATAGACATAGTTTACATATTAACATGTACAAAAAAATTTGCAAACATATATTATGCAACTTTTCAAGAAGTTTAATAAGGGTATGGGTTTTCATAACTGATTTGGGAGTACTAAATTTCATATTAAAATCTGTATGCATATTTGTTACTCCGTATTAAGAAACTTCTCATTTGGTGGCACCTTTGCAATTTTTCACTCAAACTTTTGTTAAATTCCTTTAATGTGCACGACATTTGAGGCTATAGAAATGTCGTAATTGTTTGTTGGTTCTCTATTTAATGGAAAAACAATAATGGGTGAAATGCAATGTAAACTATCACCATTATATATACTCATATACAGTTACTGAAATGCCATCATCTTTGCTATTGCTATCATAATTTCACTTCTTATCATAACCATGGCCCCTATTGGTTCTTGGTCCAAAGCTTACAATTTAAACAATGTCAAAATAAGGTTTGTGCATTGCTTACAATCATCAATTACGAAACACTAACAATGATTTTAGCCATAAACTTCTTTTTTAAATATCAATATATAAATTTTGTCTTTTATCATTAAAGTATTACAAATTTCAAATTTATTTTTAATTTGCTAATTTATTTTGTATATATATATTTTTTCATTTAGGAGGATGCTCGAAGGTTTGGTCCTTAAAGCTTAAGTCTACTATGAAGGAAGATTATGTTTAAATAAATAAATACTTAATTTTTGGTTATTAGCGTAAATTAACATAGTATGTCACCTTAAATGGATACATAGCATGCAAATTTATCAACACCCTATATACTAATTAAAAAAATTTAATTTTTATATGACATGTTATTGTTAAATGGAGTGGAAGTTATCACATCAAGTCATGTTTATGTTATGTAATAGTATGTTGCAGCATGAAGTCTTGGTTATGGTAGAAATATTATTGTCATGTCATTATAAACTTATATAAAATTTGAATGGCCAAAACTTCCACAAAAATTAGATGTGGTAGTGTCATTCTTATTTAGTTTATATTGGAAATTGTCGAAGCTCTTACCTATCTACAAACTTCATAATAAATAATATAACGACATAATAAAATAAAATTATTAAAAAACTATTAACTCAATTTAGTACCCCGGGCATAGCCCGGGTTGATATTCTAGTTCTAAAAAAATATAAAACTTCTCTAATTGAGAATGTGGAGAATTTCTAGAATGCATACATTAATTAACAAGGATAGGATGGAAAAAATCATTAGAACAACACTAATTAAAATTATAATTGAAAATCTCAAAACGCCAATTAAAATAAATGGGAGGGAGTATATTAATATTCCTATTTCATACTAAGGTCACTAACCACTTCGTTATACATTGATCTTAATTAGTTATTGTATACAAGTCTACTTTTTGAGGGAGTTTTTACGAGTCATGTATATATATGCACTGCTCCTTGGGCAGTTGTGGTTGTTAATTAATTAGGACTAATATTTGGAGTTGACTAGTAGATTAATAAGTATTATAACTAATACAAGGCATAATTAAATTAGAGGAATAGACAAGATGCCTAACACACATTGGTTTTTGGAGAGTTTGTTGTCCAGTCTGTTCATTGGATCTTTCAACCTGTCACTAATACACATCTAATTATTTTAAGTGGCATATTATATTTATGCCCATCCTTCATACTCATCATTGCTCGCCAAGCAATCATAAATAAACCATCATCATTGCCTTTCAACTTTCTTATATTTTTCTTATAAAATTCTTGTTTTGGCTTTAAATTGAATAAACAGATTCATGTATATTTGAGGCTGGTTGAATAGAGCAGCTTCCAAGCATGTGTTTTATGTTAAAGTACGTATCATGGTTGTTAATTATATTTTTTAAATGGCTATTTATCACCAGCATGATAAAATATAACCCAATTATTAGATTAGTGAAGATATGAAAACCTAATGATAGAATAATATAAAGTTCCAAAATGTATTCTCTCCGTTCTATTAGTATTGACACCTTATTTTTGGGCACGAAAATTAAGGAAGTTGTATTTTGTGTGTAAAATGATGGGATCCACTAAATTGACTAGTATTTTGAAGGCAAAATTCTTATCTTTTTTAGTATGTATCATTACTAACGGAATAAACTAAAATAAAAATGATGTCAATACTAATAAAACGGAAAGAGTATTTAAGTTAGCAGCAGCGTTATTTTATAGTAATACAATTGGCCCACGCGAGTAGCAGCAGGTAAACTGTCACAGTCGAATTGAAAAGTCATTATTTATTTAAGAAAAGAGAGAAATAGAATAGAATAGTTGTCAAAATATAATAAACCTCTTCTTTCTTTCCTCCTCCTCCTCAGTTTTAAATTTCTGGGAAGGGTGTTTCTTGATGGTTGATGCTTGTGTTATACTTGTTGTGTATGTGTTAAGGGGCGGGTCGATCGGGGCAGAGCATTATTTATCACCTAACTCTAATGAGTGGATGCCTTGTTATTATCTCACAATTCCATGTGCAACTCAACTCCCTTTAACTTCAATTCAACTTCTTTTCTTTCTCTCTGTAGGTTGCCATTCATTAAAGCTCAAGCCCCACCATACTGTTTCTAGTTTGGATCATAGGATTTAGTGAAAATCTCTGCGTATATATACATTTTCCTTGTCTTGATCCAGAGAGCTTGTTTTTTTCCCATCCATCCAAATTTGGTGTATTCCAAAGATTACTTTGTGTATGTGTGTAGATGGTACGTAGGTGATGGGTTCGAGTTATAATTTTGATCTGTCAAAGAAAACACACATCTTTGATCTGAAGGTGTGGGTTCTAGTGAGCATCTTTGTGGGAATCTTTGTAGTGGTTGGTCTGTTGCTGGTATGGCGTTGCAACAAATCTAGGAGGAAGAAGATGAGGATGATCCCGAATGAGATCAAAGAGATTAGGGTAGACGAGCAGAAGATGATGAATGATGTGCAATACTTGAATAATCATGTGGAGGAGAAAGACTGCGATAAGCTTCTTGTGCATTTCAAGAATAATAATAATGATGATGATTCCTTCAATGATTCAGTGAGCTCCCCTCTAGCCGGTCTCCCCGAGCTGTCTCACCTGGGGTGGGGCCACTGGTTCACTCTCAGGGATCTCGAGATGGCAACTAACAACTTTGCAAAGGGAAATGTTATTGGTGAGGGTGGATATGGGATTGTTTATAGTGGCCAGCTCATCAATGGCACGGTTGTAGCTGTCAAAAGACTTCTCAACAATTTGTAAGTCTTCAGTTCTTCTTGTTTATGCCTTTACTATATATGAATTCGTAATAATCATACTTGCAGAGGACAGGCAGAGAAGGAATTTAGGGTGGAAGTAGAAGCAATTGGTCATGTAAGGCATAAGAACTTGGTCCGACTTTTGGGTTATTGTATTGAAGGCACTCACAGGTAATATATAGTGTAGTCTGTAGAGAGTAGAGTTGGTTAAGATTTTTGATGAATTTGTAAGTATGATGATCAGATTGCTGGTTTACGAGTACGTGAGCAATGGGAATCTGGAGCAATGGCTTCATGGAGCTATGTCCCATCATGGGCACCTTACATGGGAGGGACGAATGAAGATTCTGCTGGGCACAGCTAAGGGGTCACTCACTACTACTCAGCCTTAATTATCCTTGTCTGTTTTTCATCTCCCAATTACTCATTGATTTGGTTGCTGCAGCCTTGCATATCTGCATGATGCAATCGAGCCCAAAGTTGTTCACCGAGACATAAAAGCAAGCAATATACTCATTGATGAGGACTTCAATGCTAAGATCTCTGATTTCGGCCTGGCCAAGTTGCTGGGTGCTGGAAAGACTCATATTGTAACCAGAGTTATGGGAACCTTTGGGTGAGTAATTAATATCTGACATCTGATATAGATGGTTACGGTATGCTGAAGTGATGATTAATTCCAGGCTTTGGGGTGTTTTGACAGATACGTTGCTCCAGAATATGCAAGCAGTGGGTTCCTAAATGAGAAGAGTGATGTGTATAGTTTTGGGGTCGTGCTTTTGGAGTCCATAACCGGCAGAGATCCCGTGGATGACACTCGCCCCGCGCACGAGAAGAACCTCGTGGACTGGCTCAAGATGATGGTCGGAGCTAAACGGGCAGACCAAGTGGTGGACCCCAATCTGGAGACGAGGCCGTCCACGTCCGCCCTCAAAAGGGCTCTTTTGACAGCCTTGAGGTGTGTGGATCCGAATGCCCAACAAAGGCCTACGATGAGCCAGGTGGTCAGAATGCTCGAGTCCGAGGAATATCCAATACCAAGAGAGGTAATGTACTGCTCCACTCTTGAGATATTCATTTCATTTTCTGGGATGCTGATATTTATTTATACATACATGTGCACACCAGGGTCGTGCAAGGCAAAAGGACAAACTTTGAAGATGGGAGTGATTCTTTCTAGGAACTAAGAAGTAGCACTTAGCCTCAAATGTGAATGATCCACTTGTTTCTTTAATTACTTCAATGTATAGTTTCTTACCATTATACACAATTCTTGTTCTAATAATATCAGTCCCATCCCTACCAGTGGTAGTGGTAGCGGCGTGGTTAAACATATAAAACACAGTAATTTGCCAGACTAACAATTGTAAGTTTGCATTACATTGAGTAAACGTTTTCAATAAGGGAATGCCAATCAATTGAATTATAGACGACATTATTATTGAATATAATCCTCTTATTACATAAAAAAATATCCAATATGCTCTCACAAAAATATAACACAAGTATAATTCACTACATTCAGAGATGACTGTTTTTGTTAATTAATAAGAGAAAAGCCCAGTACAAGAAGAATATTTTTATCCATTCCCCAAAAATAATACAAAGTAGCAAATCTGCCAACAAAAGAATGCTGACTATTTCTATACAACCCAACACTTGGTAGGGATGATAAGCAAAGATAGAAGGTAGACAAATTTCGGATTAGGGAAAGAAAAGGAATTCATAAGTGGGTGTTCCTGTTGGAGGCATTCAGCAGAGGCTGGAGAGCTTTTACTACAATGCTCATGTTGGGGCGGAAATCTGCTTCATATTGTACACACAAGGCAGCAACTGCAGCCATCTGAATTAAGCAAAGTATTGTGGTCAGGTGACATATAGATAGCAAAGACTTGGTTAGAATTTTAGATGGGATTCAAGTACAAATCCAGTTAGGTACTAACTTTTGCAACAGCCTTAGGCGGGTAATCCCCCCCCAGTCTACCATCCACACACTGATCTACCTTGTCTTCACTTAGCTTTGGCGTTGCCTGCATTGTCCATTAATCAGTTACATATACGTCTGTGCGTGTCTGTGAATTATAAACTTAGAAAATAAAGTCTTCATATGACAACATACCCATGTCACAAGACTCTGCTGTCCCCTCGGCAGTGTATGATCCACCGGTTTACGGCCAGTTAAGAGTTCAAGGAGTACCACACCAAAACTGTAAACATCACTCTTTGAACTTAGCTGTCCAGTCATTGCATACCTACCACACAAAATAAAATTAACTTCTCAGAGCTAAGATATTAATATGTTAATTACTTCCTATTTTCAAGGAGTTAATGAATCAATTCAACTACTAGTTAACAAGTTGTATGTGCATACTCGGGGGCATGATAACCAAAAGTCCCAAGAACACGAGTGGAATGAAGACGGGCTGCTGTGTCAGGGGCTTGATTTGACAAGTCAAAATCAGCAATCTTAGCAACATCGTCATCATAAAGTAAAACATTACTCGACTTGATGTCACGATGAATAATATGATGCTCTGCTTTCTCATGCAAGTATTCCAATCCTTTTGCCGCCCCAACAGCAATTTTAACTCTTTGGATCCATGATAGAACTGGCCCTCGCTGTGCACCTTTGACACCTTTCCGCCCTAGATTAACAGATAAAATTAGTTTCATACTGTGAATAAAATAAACTGAAATGGCATAAGCTACGAGGCACGCTAACAAGTAAATATTCTGCCAAAACCATGTGTAAGAGATAAATCTTATTCCTGAAAATACTCAGACTATGTTCACACCACTTATGTAACACATACTTCATTGTAGATTAACAAAGGAAAACAGAAATGTAGATAGAGTCCCTAACTATGTTTGGTAAAAACAACTTTTAAGAGCAAGTAGCACACCATTTTATTTAAGATGTCACGACATTGACTAATTCTTTGCAGCCATTATCCAGTACAATCCCAGTGCAGATTATGTTACTAAGAAACTTCAAATGGAGGCCCTAAAACAGGGATACAATGATTACAGGCTTTACAGCTCAACTCACCATGAAGAATGTCGTGTAAGGATCCATTCGTAGCATATTCATAGGCCAGAATTCGTAGGCCACCATCTACATTATAGCCAAGTAGTTGAACCACATTTTCATGCTTTAGTCTCGACACCATAGAGACCTGCAAAACCATATTTTAGACAATGCATCCGATTGGAGATCTTAATTCTGTAAAGCTAGGTTGATGAATACAGTGTTATGGTGAAACCTGTGATAAAAATTCTTTGTCAGGCTGCTTGCTGGAGTCTAACTTTTTAATTGCTGCTGCCTGTCCATTTTTTAGCACTCCATGATACACCCTCCCATAGGATCCCTCACCAATCAAAGACTTTGAACCAAAATTATCTGTAATATCCTTTAATTCATCCACTGGAATTGCAGGGACAGATATAGGCTGCATATTAATGGTCTCTCTGTCCTTTTGTGTTGCTTCAGTGGCACGATAGCCTGCAGGATTTCCTGCAAGAGATTATCAGGTAAGTTTGATTATGGTGACCATAAATTTGTAGTGTTTAATAACTAAAGATAAATTTTAAAGGGAAAACTTGATTCAACATTGACATCAGGAATTACTTTCACTATTTCAAATTTGAAGCAAATACGTTAACAGACAGAAAAGGATCAAAGAATATAAGTCAGCTGTTACAACCTAGATCTAGATTTATGGAAAAGATATCTAACATTTTGCAACAAACAAAAACTAAAAAGAGGTGATTAGAAGTAATAGAAGTTGGATGAGGAATAGGACACTCACCTGCAGTGTGGGGTGTGGTGTATGGTCCATGACCAGCAATCTTCTGCATGTCATCATCCTCACAACAAGAGAAGCAGCCCATTACGTTTTATGCTAAATATCTGGAGTTGGAAGAGTAGAAAAACTATTAGAAGACAATCCTAAGCCACCTTTGAATATCTACAATTACGTTATGTGGCAATGAAAGAGAGAATTATGAAGGAATGCACGAGAAGGAGTAGATGCCTAGGAGAAGCGAAATACGACAACTGAAGCTCTAGAAATGTGGAACCTTTTACAAGAAAAGGCCCCAATTAACATGGTGATTTTAATCCACCAGACGAGTCCAATCTTAACAATAAAAATCAGTCAAATGTAGGATAGAGGAACTCTGTGTAGTGCCTATTTTTAAGGACCGAGTCGTAACAAGATCCCATTAAATATCTTTGATACTTGGAGAAATAAGTACACCAGACAAATGTACCAGAAAATCCTCAAGCTAAAAAGATTACAAATGTAGCAGTAATTCACCAGGCCAGTACTGAGTAAAATAATAGATCAGGTTGAGTAAATATCAAGCCCAGGGCCGGGTGGGCGAAAGTCAATTTTACAATCAGATGATATTTCATGGACTAATTGATCACACAGAGATATCAGAGAATTTCCAGAAAAAGCCAACATATGATTCATAAATTGAGAAAGCAAGAGATAATAAAAGTCTGACCTGGTCGTAGTTTTGTGGAAGCGTTGAAGATGGCTGAAAAAGAATTTTGTTCCGGCGAAATGGTGAGTTTAAAGAAAGGGCAAAGCGCGTAGGTTGTAGTTGTAGTTGGAAAATGCAAGCGAGCCAAGAAGAGAATCATTCTTAAGTATACAGTTGCGCTGTCGCCGTCTTTGACCAATTTGCAGCTGTACAACAATCCAACCTCTTAATTAAATCTTTTCTTCTTTCTGACTTGGTTTTTGTTGGGATTAGGAATGTGACAGAGATTCAGACACTAAAACCCTGCAATGATCATCAAACAGCTTTTATTTTCTGTTGGCATAATAACCAGTTGGGCCGATACCGAACTAAGGCCCAATAGGCCCAACAGAGGAGGTTTATAAAGAGAGAAATTAGTTGAGCACTGCAGAAGGCGCATCTCTTCTCCGGCTACTTTGCTCCTCCTCTGCTATCTACATCTACCCTACCAAGTATAGTAAGCCCTCTCATATTATTGATTTGTAAAAATTCATCCTATGTCGTCTCAATGATATTGTTGGATTGCAGGTTCCTCCAATTCATGGTGGGAACAATTGATGTTAAGCTCTTTCTCCTACCTAGACATTCTAAATCAAGGTTGCTTAGAGTGGATCGACTTTTTTCCGCCGCCACCAGATTCAAGTGAGCACTACATTTCAAGTGATGCTATGTATTTGCTGTAATTAATTAATTAATTAATTATATGATAGTATTTATAATAGGAATAGGGGGAAGTGGTGGTGGTGTGTTAGAAGCGCAGTCAATGAAAATTCGAATGGGTCTGGTGATGGAAGTGGAGCTACTAGGCTTATTAGGAGTATCCAAGGTTTTCGGTTGAAGCTAAGTGGCAGACTAAAGGAGCTAACCAACAATCTGCCTGTTAAACTATTCTCTTTCTTAGCGGGCTTCTATTGTGCCACCGCTTTTGCGACTGTGATAGGGCAAACCGGCGATTGGGATGTGCTATCAGCTGCTTTGGCTGTTGCTCTAGTTGAGGCTATTGGGGCTCTTATGTACAGGGCTTCTCTTCCTTTAAAGAACTTCATCGTCATACTCAATTATTGGAAGGCTGGACTTCAACTTGGCCTTTTTTTGGATTCATTCAAGTATTGACCTTCCACTTCACCTGTATTTTGTGTATATCATGGCCATGGATGGATGGTCCGACGGTTTGCTTCTCTTTCCTCTATTCTGTATTCCTCTTTAAATGCTCATCTTCATATGTGCAGTAATATTGGTTTTGTCTTCAGGGAGGGAGGAATAGCATCCACTTTATTCTTAACTCGATAATGCTTGACATTCATTTAATTCTAACATCAACCAGCTGCACTACTTTCTTTCTGATTATATTACTTCTATTTCCTTCACATCCATACTTAACCGTAACTCGATAATTACTTCTATTTCCTTCACATCTAGTATTTCCTTCTACAATGAGCAACTTTGTTTTGTTCTTTTAATGTACAAAGATTTGAACCAAACTCAGTATTCCATAGAGATTTGCTTGCTTGTTCCATGACTTTTGAGAAGATATTCTCCATTCTAGTAGTTGAAATGGGAACATTTACTTCCAGTGTACTGATTAAGATTTTTTTTTTTTTTTCTGTAGAGCCTCGGGGATCAAATTTCTTAGGGTTAGCAGCTCATCTCAAAATTGTTACTCATAGTCGGCGCTGAGGAGTTACTACAAGAGAGGTGCAGTTACCCAACTTGCACAAGAGGTAATCTGATATGGAGCTCATGATCTAAGACTGATCTCTCTAGATGGTGTCAAGCAACAGAAACTTGTGCTAAGCAAAGTGAGATTCTAACCGGAGGCATTGTGGCAGAACCATGATGTGTCTGCTTCATATGGTGATGGTCAAGTGAAGCATCAGATACTTGAAATTGTCTGTGCTTCTTATGATGCTATGAGGATCTAATGTAGATGAGAAGAGTTTCCTATGAGCAAAGAAAAGTTACGCTGACCAGATTTTTCATGGCCCAATTCCATAGTAATGTATGTGTTGTGAATGGAAAGGGTTGGCAATGATCTATGGCAAGAAAAAGCATATGATGACTGCAGGGTTCCTAGATGGATGTTGCTCCTTTTTATGGACATCCTTTGGTCCAAACTGATATGATAGAAACATGAGAGTTCACCAGCTCCTTCGATGTGTATTTTACACTTGATGTATAAAAGATTTCACTTGTATTTTATTTGCGGTTGTTTCAACTATTATACTGTTTTTCAAACAAAGAGGCGGATCTGTACATATATCATCAAGCGAGTTTCTTTTATGCTTTCAGATTTATAAAAGTATCTTTTGTGGTGGAAAACTTTGTTCTGGCTCTTAAGCTTGTGAAGAGATGGACTCAACAGAAATACAGAATTACCACATTTGTTGGAATGTTGAGCCAAACCAGTGTAAAGAGTAGAAAGTTTTATCTCAAATCAACTTGCTCAGAAGGCTGCAAATCCACTACACTGACACGGATAACAGGGACAACGCAACAAACAAACCAAAGATGTAGTAGATACTTTAGAAATACTATGATACTAGGTATAGCATAAAATTATGTGCTCTTGTCCCATTTGAGTGGCTTGACCAGCTCCCAAGTAAAATCAGGACCATCTCTGCCAATGACGGGCTTGATGACGTGCTCCTTGAGATCAGCGGCGTGGTGACAGTCTCGTCGTGCTGCGTGGAGATGAGGACAGTGTGGACGCGGATGGGGAGCATGGCGCCGGCCTAGTTGCAATACTAGACGGGCCTGAGCCAGGGGCAGGTGCCGTCCTTGGTGGCGAGGGGGTCTCGTCGGTGGCCATGTTGGTCTTGGCCTTGCTCTCGGGATCCTGAGCCAGGCACGCGTCAAGCACTGCGTCCGATACTTGGTCGCACAGCTTGTCGGGGTGCCCCTCGTTCACCGACTCCGATGTGAACAGGAAACTCTCCATCACTCCGACCTTAATTCACAATTCCAAAAATATACATTGCAGTAGGCACAATGGAATAAATTATAGCAGCAGCATAGGGAAGGAAGAGACTCAAGTAAATTTACATAGAAAGAGAAAGGGCGAGATGGATGCGAGTGCGAGAGTAGAGGTTGGAGAGGAAGGATATGTAAGATGGAGGGGCGTGTTGCTGCACCAACCCCAGATTGTAACCAGCTGGGTTTTGAGGTTAGATTCATCTGGCGGTGGCTTCCATTTACGGCCAATCGGCGGTTTTCAGTTTACCTCACCAACCCCACCTCGGCTCAATGTTTTTAAAACCGGACCGGACATCGAACCGGTCATCTGTTATTTTTTAATTTTTTATATGGATGATATGTTTACCTTAAATTATATAAATATTAAGAATATACCATTAAT
>JAYJMF010000024.1:1821839-1838179 GCA_036873715.1 Salvia sclarea | reverse complement strand
TACTTTTCTCTTTCCTACTTTATCATTTAAATTATTCTCTCTCATACTTTATCTAACTTAATCACTCCCTAAATACTTATTTTCTTAATCTCCGTGTCTTAGTTACATGGACACTTGTAATGGGACGAAGAGAGTATAATTTAAGGAAAAAAAACAATTTCCATACAAGTCAGTGTAGATAGTGGAGCATTTTCAAGGTCTATATAGGTTTTGTTTTCTTGTGCCGGAAATTTGTTCTGTTTTATGGGCTCAGGAGATAATTGGGCAAGAAGCATGAATGACAATAATAATTGGATCAAATAAAACTTTCAAAAATCATATCATGAAGCCAAAGGATCTCGATCTTGAACGTGGAGACTAGAGAAATAATAATAAATAAATTAGTATTTAAAAAAGAACCAAAAATGTAGATCCAGATATATACCAAATCATATGGGACCATAAATCAAATCACGAACATCTCACGTGCATTCCTACCCTCACTTTCACCAACCCATTATACCATTTCTCTTTTCTTTTACGTTGTGAAATTATTCGAAGCATTAATTAGTGGAGTAGTATAATTAATATTAACTTGCTGAATCTCTCTCCCTCTCTCTGTCTCTGCTGCTCATATATATATCGGCTATATATATACCCAACAATCACAAGTGAATTAACTGTATTAATTATATTCGATCCAGATTTGGGTGTGCAAATGCTTTTTCTGTAAATTTACTTTAATCTTTACAAAGTGTTTGTCGCCTCTTTTCTAATCCCCTGGCTTTATAATCATTAGCTTTACCTTTTGCAATATACCTAAAACTAACCCTTCCAGAACATTTAACCTAGATTCCTTTTAATCGTGATGTAAAGCAAGACATGAGATTATGAATAGGTGTTGTCTCGATACAAAATTAGAAGTTAAGAGTTAGTTGGTTGTAGATATTTGAATTACTTGGAGTGAAATAGATTAATAAAGAAAATGAAAGCACGGGGTGAACATGAGGAGTAATAGAAGAGAGTTGAGGGTCGATCAGGGATTAACAGCACGGCAGTTGCGACGAATTTCTCCGGCAAGTCCGCTTTGCAAGGCTCCCATGGCTCGCATGGAGTTGGCGAAATCTTGGAAGAAAAGATAAGCATCAAAGGCATAGGATTGCACGAGACGACGTGCATCTCCTCCATGAAGTAGAGCCTGGTCCGAGGGCAGCAGCCCCTGGCCGGAGAGAATGTTGGCGAAGTAGGTGTTGTCGAACATGGTGGGAGTGGTGTGGTCGAGGTCCGCCAGCGTGGTGTTGCTCACGCAAAGCTGCTGCAGCGACTGCAAGAATTCGAGGCCGCCGCTGCCGTTGAGACGGGAGCTGAAGGTGGAGCATCGAGCTTTGCCCATGGTGTGCGCACCTGCACTCTACTTTTTCATCGATCAATAATATATTGAATACTAGAAAAGAAGTTAGTAGCTACCAGAGAGTGCGATGAGATGTTGGAGAGACAGTCCGACGTTTTGGAATTTGGAGAGCAGAGTAGGTAGATCGGAGTTGGGAGCAGGAATGTTGTTGTTGGCGGCTGCTTGGCTGGCACTCAGACTGTCTTTCCTCCCCATTTCCACTTTCCATGCAGGCCCACCAGACTGCAACTTCATTCATTTATGTATATATACACAAGAATAGAATAGAATAGAATAATGATGATGTCGACTTCGACTTACTAGAAGAACCGCATCTCTTGCTGCAATAGCAAGAATATCAGCACATGAAACAATGTGAGGGCAAAAGTATTCGAGTTGAGCTTTGATGGCGTCGATAACTTGGAATCCCCTCAGAGAGTTGGCGTTTGGAGCTGCGGATTTCTCTCCAACCATGTTGAACGTGTCATCAAGCAGCACTGACGCATCGCATCCCTGCAGTGCAGTGCCCCAATTAATTCATTATTCAGACAATATATATATATAATTACTACCTCTACTTACGTACATTAACAAAACAATCATGGAAATGCAGACGAAGCAGCGACGCAGCCATCCTAGGGTCATCAGCCACCGCCTTCTCCACCCATGAGAAGACGATTGCTTCTGCCTCGGGACAGCTGTCCACGTACAAATCAAAGCTTAATGATATGGTAGCGCATGCTGAACCTTCCACTTCGTTTGAGTTCGTCATGCTGCCAAATGCTGCTGCTGCCCAAAACACCACCACCCAAATACATGAATGCCCCATTTTCAATATTGCTTATCAGATCAAAACAAACCCCACTTTATATTTAATTCGACTCAACAAGACAGAGTCAACATATATTGGAGAATAGCTCGTCACTCTCTAACTAACTGTCTACCCACTCCCATCTGCTTCCTAATTTCTATTATTTTAAAATTTTTATATTACTGCGTATAACATTTTATTTCTAAATTTCTCAATATAAGAAATCGACTTCATTTATTCGCAGCATAATAAAGTGAACACGCATGGGCCTGCTTTTGTAAATTATCATAATTGGGCCTTTAACACAACACATTTGCTCAAATTGGGTTACGATACACTTTCAGTCCCGTCTGAAAACTAAAATTCACCCACTTTATAAACTATATATATATTTCAAAACCGTTGAATTTCTACACACTTTTTTTTATAAGAAAAAACTGAACACTCCAATTTTCTTTTTCCTTTTTTTTGAATTGGAGTGGTGGAGCAATAATGTTTAAGCCCTTAACATCATTCTTACAATGATGACGTTGCACTTCTTGGGTCACCTGAATGGACAACCTTTTTAAAATTTCTAATTATGCAAGAGAAATGATATGCTACACACCTTATGTGAGCACCTTATATGAACACTAATCACATTTAAGCTATATTACCATGATTTTTTTTGTTTTTATATTTTTTTTAATCTTTAATACTTAATCAAACATGAATGACATCATCAATTTTACAAATTACATTGAAATCAAAGCTCTATTCGTGATGTTTTCATTTATGTGAATAGAAACTTGATTTATAGAGAAAAATGACAAGTCAAGCTTTGATTTTATTGTATTTTGTAAAATTGATGATGTCAATCATGTTTAATTAAGTATTAAAGATTAAAAAAATATAAAAAACAAAAAAAAATCATGGTAATATAGCTTAAATGTAATTGGTGCTCACATAAGGTGTGTAACATATTATTCCTCAATTATGTAATATGCAAATTCAAGTATCCTCGAATATCATAAACACATTCATATATATATAATATATATATGTCATATGAAAGGTACGTGGACTCTCGTGCGGACATATGCATGTAAAAGTAACGATAATTTTCTTTAGTACAAATGATAATTTTCTTCATTGTAAATTATATAAACTCATAAAAATCTGAATTGAAATGTGACATGTATACGTTAACTTGTCGTGATAGCTAGCCGCCTTTAATGAAGCTGAAGTAGCAAGCGATTATATAAAATTCTTGCATTCCCCACAAACATGCGATTTTCTGCAGCATTTTTGGCTTTAAAGTTGAAAAACTGCTGCCGGAGTAAATAAAATATATGGAGATTATATATCGGATATATGATAATCACTTAGAAGTTTGTTTAATTGTGCAAGCAACACTAGAGGGATCTAACTTTTGACTGCGAGAAAAGTACCTTTTTCTAATTTTTTTGATTTATATTGATTATCCATATCTTTTGACGTATACTAGCTAGTCATTATATGCACAATTAAACTTGAAATGTTTTGAAGAAAGTAGAAAATGATGCCACTGATCGAACAGTAGCAGGGGAAATATTGATTTCCAGCTATGTTGAATATAATTCGTCTGTTGTTGGCAGAGAATATTATTCATATCTAGCTCTTTACAGATAGAAGAAAAAAAATATTATTCATTCTGATTCCTTTCGCATGGTTGTCACCACAAAATTTTCCAATAAAGACTTGGATTGCATTTCGTGGAATTATGTAGCTTCTCCATTTACTTTCCTATAAAAGTTTATGTGCCTTCAATCGAACCCATCACACGATACATTTTTAACGTCATTAATTTGTTTTCTTAGCTTGGTCGTGTAGTTTTCGTCGTCGGGAATAAAATTATAACGTCATTTTATTTCATCTACGCGCGTATATGTAAAAGTTGTATGTTTTTTTTTATATCTCTCCCCCTTCAAAGAAAATAAATCCTCGTATCTTTTTAAAATTCATATTATAGAAATGACCTCCTCTCAAGAAACAATTAATTAATGCAAGAAAAATCTTAAACCATTAATTAATTCTCATGAATATATTTTTGTAAGGTCTAATGGATGTAATTTTTTTTGTAACACTATATACATGTTGCACAATATATACCACATATTGATTTCTTTGATTTGTCATACTTATAAAAAGATGGGGAAAGGTGAAAATAAATAAGCTAAAACTATAGTAGATTGGTCCACTGTACCAAATTTAGGTAATGGCCTATACATCTATATGTAAGGACTATGCATGAATATAAGTTGAAAATGCAACATTTTAGGTTGGCTACTTTACTATTATATAGAGTGATGGTGCAGAACAATCATTCTACATGCACCAATAATTTTAGATTAACTTAATTTGAATGCCTAACTTCTTGGAAATAACCTCTTAATTAGAATTAATGAAACCATTTATGATTTCACTATTTTTCTTCTCCTAATCCTTATGTACTTTTCTCAGTTACTGCATTTTATTTTTGAAAGTGACAATTAAATCCACTGACTTACAAGTAAAAGTTACATTGAATCAAACAATATATATATTTAATTAATTAGTAGTTGCCAGTTCTTTATATATCCATGCATATCTATCTTGAAATGACCTTAAAAATGGGGAATATAATTAAGTCAATTCGTTTATCATATAATAGGCCTTATTATTAACTCGCTGTCTAATAAAGTAATGTAGAGGCCGAAGTATTTATCTTGAAAAGTAAGAGTGATTGACTATACTTACTTACATGTCGGAACACTGTCATTTGCATAATAGATTATTTATTTTATAAAGGTAATCCTAAATTCCTAATACTACTACTTCTTTTCCCTGCTTTCACAAAATCTGTCATAATATCAGTATACTGTGTATGATGTGTGTAATTATGAAATGTGGGTATGTTTGTTTATTAACAAGTGGACTGTGGAATCAAGACAATATTCAAAAAACTTGTAGGAGTATATATATCTTCTTTATGATAACCTTTTTTAGATACTCGTAGCTATTATTTTTGGGGGTACTTGATAAAATTTTCATCAATTAAACAAAAAACAAAATCTTCGTTGTGATTGTTTACCAGCAAACTATTTCCAGAACTGGGTTAATGTTCAAGAGGAGTGCATTTAATCAAGGACTATACAACTTGCAGAAAATCTGCCACCACACCATATATGCTCTAAAATCTCAATCATATGGGTAAATTCTACATCCACACCACTCCAATGGAAACAATAATTTAGTGAATTACACATACAGAAATAGCACATTCCTCCACCAAAAAATTTAATACGAATCATCTGAGTTTGCACGATCTCCATATTATGGGATATTCCATTTAACCCCTATATATATATATATATATATTTATGCACGACCTAAAAGGAATACCATTTGGCAACAAAAAGAATCCCAGCTTTCACAGTTGCAGTATAGTACTAAAAGAAACTACTAGTAAATTAATGGCCAAAAATCACGCATCAATTCATCGGTAATAATTGCTAATTAATGAGGCTTCTTCCACTTTAATTCCCTGCACAAAAATTCCAAACAGATTGCATAGATTTCACATGAACTCACATCCCAAATATTCCACAACATTAATTTATTTCACTTGGAAAATTACTTGGGTTTATATTTACCACTGTCCTCAACAAAACCCACACTAATTCTCCATTAATTAATTAATTTCGATGAAATCCATGGAAACCAGTCGATCAAGTTCGCCCAATTCAACCAAAAAAACCCTAACCCTAAACACAATGATTTGGTGAGAGGATGTATGATAAATATATATATCCACATATACATAAAAACCTGAAGCTATGGGGGAGACAAGATTTAAGTAGATATACAAGAAATAATAAGCAAAAAAGAAAACATAAACTAAATGGAGTCTAGCTACGTACGAAGTTGGTGGTTCATATGTAAAGAGAAACCCCCCAAAACTCCAGATTCGGTCAGCAAATTAAAGCATAGCAAGTAGCAAATTAAATAAGTAGGAAAATAGTAAAATTACTTTCTAGTCCTCCTCCTTTTGGGGCTTGAACATCTGGGATGGCAGCATGTCTTGGAGCAGGCCGTCGTCTCTGGGTGCGGGGGAGGGGCAAAAGGGTCTTTCTGGAAAGAGATTAGGATTAGGAGTAGTGGCAAAGCTGAAAGGGGAAGTCAATAAGTTATGGAAGTAGGGTTGGTTAGGGTGCGGCGTTGATTGGTGATAGAGGCGGTGGAGCATGCTCATTCCGCCGTCTAGCATGGGTCTTTCCGGCATTAGGCCGAAGCTGCCCCTGGGCGTGAGAGGGCACTGATGCGCGTGTGTGCCTTCGTAGGTTGTCACAACAATGCTTGGATCCTCCGACGATCTCTCCACTCTCTTTTTCACTCCACATGCTGTGCTCGTGCACCGGTAGTAGCTCCTTTTTTTTAATTCCAAGGGAAACAAAGCATTGATGAAATTTTAATTTGATGTAATCCAAAAGTATACTATAATAATAATGTGTGTGCGTGTGGTGTGAATATACTACCTTGGGAAAGGGCTGTTTTTCACTGCTTTCTGGCCATACTTTCTCCATCTGTAACCATCATCCAAGTTATCAATCTCACTCTTTGTCATGAACGCAAATCTCGGTTCCCTTTGCCTTTTCTGGTTCTTCTTTTTCGGTTTCAACCTCAAAAACCATTTAAGTAAATACCACCTTTTATCACTCCCTCCTCAACAATCAATAAAGGATCATAAAAAAGGCACATATTTATCAAAATCACTGATTCAGAAGCATCAATTTTTTTGCAACAACTTTTCTGGTAAAGCAACAGATCATGCACCCTCATCAACCACAGAAATTAAGAATCAATCATGCTGAAATAGCTCTTAATTTCATGAAAAAGGAGAGAAAGTATTGTTGATGAAAATTAAAGATCGATCTTACTGTTTCCTAGTCTTTTCCTGATCTTGGTCTTCCTCTTCTTCATCTTCTTCTTCATCATTCCTTTTGTGTTCATCATTGGCAGCTGCCTCAGTGGAGGAAGAAGACACGGAGGAGGAATTGGGGGTCGCCGGCGTGTTAACCACCTCAGAATATTCCGGCCTGGCGACGAGCGGGAAGGGGACGGAGAGCAAATCATCGAAGATAGAAGAATCTTGGACGCTCAACATGTCTATGAATCTGAATGAATTTTTGTGGTGATCGATTGGTATGTCGAACAAGGTGTTGCTGCTGCTCTCTGGAATCATCATCTCGTCGGAAAGTGCAATCTTTTCGGTTGAATTCCCTGTGGACGCCTTTTGCTTCTCCTCCATGAATATATTTCTCTTGATTAAAAGTGTAGATTCTTCATTTGCTGCAACAGTGAAGCAATTCAGAGAGAGAGAGAGAGAGAGAGAGAGTTTTGTATATTGGTTTTTGGGGGTTTTGAAGTGTGAAGAGAGAGTTTGAGAAGGGGCCTCCCTTTCGCTCTTTTGGTGGGGGGTGGGGGTGGGGGTTCGGACAACACAACAGGGTTGGCCCCGCCTAGATTTTTGTTTTCTTCTACATTTGATTTCATGTTTTTTAATACATACCTTATCCCTTTTTCTTCTTTATTCATTTCTTTATTCAATCCTTTACTGCTGGATTACTCACAATACTCTTGACGTTTAATTTCCATTTACACTTGTATATATATCTACTTAATTCCCAATTATTTATTCTTGATACTATTTAGTATTTCATCATTTTAGTTATTTCCGCCAAACTCCGAACTGTTTGTTCACAATATTAATTAATGTTTTGATTTGCTTCTAGATTTATATGTTTCACAATATACACAGGGCGCGTGAATTGATATTTGGATAATATTTTATTTTATTGAATATGTAATAAATCTCATAAAGAAGTTATATTTGGGATATGTTAGCACTCTTGACTTTTCGATCTAGAAAATTCATACTAGTATGTTATTTCATATATATATATATGAAATAATAAGCGTCAATTGTTTATCTATCATATTTACATTTGTTATGAGAATTAGGTATATAAAAAATTAATTAGTAATCGTGGAATAATTTAATAATCATGAGCAAAATATACATACAAATTGTATATGTGAAGGCGTGAGTTTGGAGAAAAGGCCTGAAAAATCTAAGAAATTAATCCGAAATTCGGAAGTTGACCGGAAAATGCCGGTGGGCAGTTGGTACGGAAGTTGGGGCGGGTGGAATAGAGTGTTGGTGTGAGCATTTAATGCAGACGGAGAAAACAGTCGACTATTCAGCGTGGGCGGTAGACTGCTTACCGGCTGTGTGAATGGAGTTCCGGTTCCACGTGGCTTCGGCTCGTGTGCATGCTTCTTGGAATTTGATTTTCACTTTTTCGTCTTGCACCTCTACTTTTTTTCTTTTTTGATAATAATTTATACAGTAATTAATGGCGAAACTATAGTTGGAGAATTTATTAGTCTAGTTGATTTGATATTAATAATTTAAGTACGTTGTAAACATAAATTATATCTAAAAATATAGGTATATATATGTATGTGTACGTAGTATTATAACTTTGTTTGATTATTCCTAAAGTTATTAATGGCTTCCTAATTAGATGCATGAAATTGTGATACATATGGGGAAGAAGGGATGGCAGCCCCACCCTTTTTAAGCTATAATAGTTGCATGGTCTACACCATTATAAATAATTACTTAACTTATTGTGATAATATTATGGTAACCAAAGTGGCGTTGTGGATGGTTTCTATTTACTAGCAACGGTCCCAATTTGGTAGTTGCAACCATCAAATCATTTCAGATGTTTCCCCCCTTTTCTCTTTTTCACAAATCCAATTTTGCTTCCCTTTAATCATGATTCTTTAGTGGAAACGCGACTATTATATTCTTAAGTTATTAAGCTAAATATATATTATTATTATAAAATCAAGAATATTAAATGTGATAATACTATCTAGCGAAATAAGCTAATTTGTAAGGTCATCGATTTAAATACACTGTATATATATTTTTAAGGGTAATTATCATTTTAAATCCCAAATTATCTTATTACTATCAATTATATCTTAAATTATTGAAAATAATTTTTTAAATCTTAAACTATTGATTTTGTATCAATTGTACCCCCGCTTCAATTTTCCGGCTCCGGAAAGATACGTGGCACGTTGCAATGCCACACTGTAATTTTTTATTTATTTTTCTTAAAATCTGACATGGCATAAACTAATTCAAGAAACAAAAAAGAAGTAACTTAACAATAAAATATATATCTTCCTCCACCAAAATTATCAAAACAAACACAAGGAGGGGGGTCAGCCGGAAATGCTATTTGCAATGGAGAATATCATGGAAACCTTGAAAAACGGTCCGCAAATTATGGAGGTTTTCGCTCGTACATACAACATTCTAATAAACACGTGTTGTGTGAGTTCTCTACAAACAGCACACAGGATGTGTTCGGTGAAATGCTTAAGAGAGGGGTGTGACATTCGGGTGAAATCCCCTTCTCATTAAGAGGTTTTTTTTCGAAAAAGAACAGTTCAAAAGGTTTTTCTTTTTTTGTAAATTAGTGAAGTGAGATGTGCTTGTGTTTGTTTTAAAATTTGTGGTGCTGGTTTAATGAGAAAAAGTTTTAAATTTACTTTGAAGCATAAACGTTTTCAATTTTTAAGTTTACTATTTAATTTTGAAGATAACATTTTTTTGAAGTCATGGAACTAATATGATTATGCCATATTAGATTTTAAGAAGAAAAAAAAAAAAATTCAACATGGCAGCGTGACACTTCCCGTTCCCAGAGCCGGAAAATTAAAGCGGGGTACAATTGATACAAAATTAATACACTACAAAAAAACGCGATGTTAACGACGGAAATTTCCATCGTTATAAATGCCGATTCCTTCCTTAAAATGACATAACGACGGAAAGGACACCGTCGTTGACGGAGCCGTCGTCTTCTAGGTAACGACGGAAAATTTCCGTCGTTAAATATTAACAACAGAATTAATGACGGAATATTCCGTCGTTAATAAAATTAATAGTGTAAAATAGTTAAATTTAGCGACGGAATATTCCGTCGTTAAAAAATTAATATTAAAAAAATAAAAATAAAAGTATTTTTTATTTTTTATTTTCGAAATTATATTTTAATTATTTATTATAATATTATTTTAATTAATTAATTAATTAATTATTTCTTTCTTTATTTCTAGTATTGGTGCTCTAATATTTATAGACACAAACTTAACCAAACATCTACAAGTTTTTCGATGTGGGACAACAAACTTAACGACGGAATTAAAGACGGATTTAACAAAGGAATTTTAAATAATTAAAAAAATAATTAATTAACGACGGATTTAACGACGAAATTTTTTAATAATTAAAAATGAAAAAAATTTAATGAGTTAACGACAGATTTAACGACGGAAAAATAAAAATAAAAATAAAAATAAATTAATTAATTAACGACGGAATTTTTTAATAATTAAAAATTAATTAATTAACGACGGATTTAACGACAGAAAAATAAAAATAATTTAAATTTTTAACGATGCAATATTTTAATAATTAAAAATAATTAAGAATTAATGAATTAACGACGGATTTAACGTCGGAAAAATAAAAATAATTTAATTATTTAACGACGGAATTAATGACGGAATATTTTATTAAATAATCAAAAATTAAAAAAAATGGAAATCCCATCGCTAATCCGTCGCTAATTAGATTAAAAAATTTCGTCGCTAATGCCGCACCATTAACGACGGAATACCATCCGTCGTTAAATTCCGTCGTTAATGGCGTGTTTTCTTGTAGTGAAATTGGACTATCTCCATCACTCCTAAGTCTTAATTTGGTAATTTTACAATATATATGATGAGCAAAACAAGGAAAACAAACGTGTATAAAGTTGTCTTTGCAGTGATTATTGATTGCTATGGATATTCTATCTCTCATTAGTTCGTGCTGGTAATGATGCCAAAATTACATTATTACCTTATAGTTATTGTCTAACACCATAGTTGTTTTTTTAGTTCAATTCGGTTCGGCTTTTTTCCTTTTAAAATTTGGATTTTCGGGGCGGTTTAGATTAGGCAAAAATCCAAACTGAAAGCCATATTCTCACCCGTAAAGAATAATGTTTTGAAAATCGGACAAAATAGTTTACCGGTCATTTTTTTTTTTGGTAAATTGGTGCATAAATTTAAAGGCCACGTCATAGAGGTTGGATGTAGCTGGTAAAAAACATAACGTTAACAGTATAATTGGTTTTCGTTAAAAGGTTTCAAGAATTCAAAGTGCATTTGCACATTTGTCAAAAAAAAATAATGGATAAGGGATATTTATGTAATTTTGACATCAATATCGGTACGAACCGGACAGTGAGAGAGAGAAGAGAGATAGAATATCCAAGGCCATCACTTATCATTTCAATATAAGGACAAAAACTTTATACACGTTTTTTCTGTTTTTCCTTATTTATATATTGTTAAATTTCCTATATTAGGACATAAGAGTGATGGGACAATTTACTTTGATGCAGCCAAAATATATGGATATTAAATGAAAGTGAAAGGGACATGGCTTGGAAAAATTACAAACCTTTTCACGCATAGTTTTTAAAATCAAGATGAGGCATATTTCTGTTAGGTCGGAGTACCATTCACTAATACACGTAGTACTATTTTATATTAAATAAAGTACCATTTAAAATACAGTTCATTCATATAGAGTATCAATATATATTGAATAAAGTACCAATTCATATAATATGAAGTACCGCCGGCCTGACGGTCAGGCCGGCCTGACAGAAATATTTGTCAATCAAGAATACATTACTAATATAAAATTGAACAATCAAATAAGATCGACAATTTCGTCATTACCGACATCTGTTGAGTATATATCTAGGACCAACAATTGTCATTTTGAGCGTCCACAAAGAGTGTATCATTTATATTATTTGGATTGCACTCCATACATACTTCTTATATATAATTCAACTTCACCGTAATTAAATATTTGCAAGCATACCTATCCTTCACCCCACTTTTTACTACTCCCTCCGTCCCAATTGTGTTGGCACCCTTTCCATTTTAGTTTGTCCCAATTGTGTCGGCACTTTCTAAAAGAGGTAAAAAAAATTTGCCTTAAAAAATTAATCAACTTAGTGGATCCCACCATTTCACACACAAAAACACCTCTTCCTTGATCTCCGATCTCCGTGCCAAAAAGTAAGGTGCCAACACAATTGGGACGGAGGGAGTATAATGAAACGTAGGTATTTACGAAAATACATACTCCTTATTATTTGGACCCTTTCTCCTCTCACGCTTTGACCAACAAACTAATCTTAAAACTTGTGCCGTCTACCAAGTGATACACTCTTGGTGGACGAAATCAAGTATATAAAAAGAGAGTTTCTAATAGATACTTTTACCCGTTAATTTTTCTCTCTTCCAACAACCTCAAAACTATCCTTGTTCTATTTTCTTCTCTATCTCTCCCACCACCAACATGGCTAAATTTTCTCCACCAAATTTTATCTCTCTTGTATTTTTTTTTCTCTCTTCTCCTCTTTTCTTTTTCTTTGTTTGGTTATTTCTAAAATTCAACAAATTTAATTCATGAAAAATATTCAATGTACATCTTAAACTAAAGATAATGACAAGATTTTTAATTTGATATAAAATTGTAAAAAATGGATTTGAAATGAAACAATTATGTCAATTTAAAGTTATAAAATATTTTTTTCTCTTTCCTCTCTCCCATCTCCTTGACCATTTTTCATTGATTTTTTATATATTAATTTTAATTTATTTTATATTTCTTTTATATATTAGTTCCATTTAATTTTATTTAGTTATATTTACTTCACTTTTGTGTTTTAGGGTAAAAATAAGTAGATATAATTTTTTGAATACTTTTTATTTATAAGAAGTTTACGGTAACTAGAGTGAAGCTTATGTTGGCCATTTTAAAACTATGTAATATTAGAAAACAAAAAACATAGAGTGTTTTATACTTAAGAGTTAGTTATATATTAAAATTAAAGTTTAAATATGGTTCGAATTTTCTTATATATGTCCCTGTATGAAAATTTGTCTATATTTTATGGAGATTAATAATCTGTTTTCTTATCTGAGAAAAGCAAATATATATTTCAACGAAAGCAAGAACGGTAACATGGATTAATAATCTATAGATATAATCATAGAAAATCATAATTTCCATACAGTCATTATACATAATAATATCAATAGTATTAAATTATGATGGATGATGAAAATATTCGAGAAAGATAGAAAAAATGGTGTAATATAATTATATGATTTTATATTGTTACAATTATTTATAATTTATATCAAATAATTATTGTCATAAAATATTAGTAATTAATTTGATGATTGTGGAGCAACGTGCACACGTTTTGCAATTATTAATTTGTAATTATCCTGAGCCGTGCTGTCCCTTCCTTTTTCATTTAACATTATTCACATTGTTCAAAGAATTTTATTTCTTTTTATGTTTAAATCAGGAGTGGAGCGGTGGGCCATTTTCCAGAAGGTTACATGGTGCTGCATGTTAAATGATGAAATTTAGGTACCACTAAAATTTGTGTGGCTTCGATTTGTTGTTATCTCCAATTAATATGATCGGTCCCCCTCGTCTCGAGGCGATATCTTTTTAGACGCGTTCCATCGATCTTGAGTTGTTTTTTCGTTCGAACGTCTCTATTATACACATGATTTTGAATAATATATATTTATCTCATTATTTTATATTATTTTTCAACTCTTATAAAATTATGTGATCAAAAGCAAACGTGTCTCAAGATCAGCGGAACAAAAAGAGTATAATTTCATATATAATCAAATTATTACTAAATTTATGCTAACTGATTATATGCTCCATCTAACACATTATAAATGCTCATTAATTCTATTTTGGATATCTCATTATAAATATTTACATTCAATTAAAGATAATAAGTAATACTTTTCTCTCTACTATGTACTTTACAATTTCTATTTTTCTCTTTCCTACTTTGTAGTTTCCACCTTTCTCTCTTCTGCCTTACCCAACTTAAACACTCACCGAACACTTATTCCTTAATTTTCTTTATTTTATATAATTTTTATTATAATACTATGAATAATATTTAACGTTTAGATTTTTAAAAAATTATATGCCCTAAATTTGAATTTATTAACCACAAAAAATGAATTATGAACCACAAAAATAATAAAAAATAATTATATATCCTAACTAAATGGAATGAATCCTTGTTAATAATTATATAATTAAATTAAAATATATTCCCTTCGTCCCTGATATATAGGCCCATAAGAGAGTGACACGGGTTTCAATAAAATTGAAATGATTGTATTGGTGAGTGGAGAAAGGGCCCGCTTTGTAAAAAAGATGGGTATATTGATTATAAGGGATATGTAAATAAGATGAAAAGTTGGGGATAAAAAGGTAAATCGCTTGTACTATAAATGGAAATGGGTCTATATTTCAGGGACAAACGGAATGAGTTTATATTTTAGGGACGGAGGGAGTATAAAATTGAAATTGAAGAAAAAAAATATGAAAAAATCGAAGAAAAATGAAAGTGGGACATCAAATACACTGGATTTCAAGTGACTCCATACTCGACGATGACGGACAATGAAAATGTGGTAAACAGTTTGTGGACGGATGAAAAATCATTATACATCTATCGCTGAGAGCTTTCTAACGGTAGCTTCAAATCGCTTTAGACTCAAAAAATTCAAATTACAGGCCAAAATTTTGTAAAGTTCGTGTATTTCTTAACTAAAATACAAGATTTGGTTAAATACAACAATTTGGGCAAAGTTTATATATATATATTTACGAGCAATTAAATCTTACTCCTTTCATTTTCCGAAAGTTGTGTCCTTCCATTATCCGAAAAGTTGTGTCCTTCATATTTCATTTTCTTTATACACATTAATTGTCAAAATAATTTTTGAACATCCTTCACCGACCACTGCATGTGCTATATGTTTAAATCACAAAATTTGTATGGCTAGGATTTCTTGTTAGAATACTATCCAATTTAGATGTCTTTTTTCCTTCAAAATTAATTACGACACATGTTAATTAATTAGAGGCAATATTCATGCACAACTCCAAATTCTGATGAAACGGGTTAGGTAAGCCGTAAGCATGAATGGATTTAACAATGAAACTAGTATCCGAGTTGGCGCGGTTTCTGAATTTATGCATTATTTAATTTGAGTATGAAACAGATTAAATTTGAACTAATTTGCAACGAAGCCAAAAGTTAAAAATCAGTATTGCAATTATGTATAATAAATACATGAATAAAGCTTTTGACCCAATTAATCCCATAAACTCATGATACTTTGGCTAATATTTAGTAATTGCATTCACTAATTTTTTAGAACAAGGTGGCGTTCAAGTCCACGTATCAACTGCATTAGATATCTAAAAATGGAGAAAACACTTTTTTTGACTCAAATCAAATGAAGGGATCATACAAATATATGAAACGAATTACACGTTGGGAAATTGGATTGAAGGAGGAAAAACAAATGATGAAATACAAAAATTACAAGGAAAAAAAAGTTAACACGCAAAGGTGGCTTGGCACTATGCTCTCAAACGATGATCTATAAATAGGGCCTTTGAAAGAATAAGAAACACACAAACCACACTAGCACCTTCAATTCGAGTAGTCCCTTTTTAGCTATAAATTAATAAATCAAATTTGTTTTTGTGTAAGTCTTATTCTCCTAATTAGGTCTTTGTTTTGTTAATTACTTTTGTTGTATTGATTAGTAATTTCATCACTTGATGTCTTTCTTTCTTCGATCTGCCATGTTTAATTTGACAGTGTGAGATGGAGTCGGAGACGAAGATGGAGACCAAGACGGAGACGAAGACACCTCTGGTTTGGCACTCTACACATTTAGTAATTTCATCACGTGTTGTCTTTCTTTCTTCAATCTGACTTGTTTAATTAATTTGACAGCATGAGACGGAGACGGAGACACCTCTGGTTTGGCACTATACACTCCTAGTAATTTCATCACTTGATGTCTTTCTTTCTTCAATCTGACTTGTTTAATTAATTTGACAGCATGAGACGGAGACGGAGACACCTCTGGTTTGGC